>JAYMSP010000090.1:0-87309 GCA_036897095.1 Plantago elongata
TAACGACGCAACAAGTAAAATACACCTCTTTCAAGCAACAATCCCTTCCTGACCATTTCTTCCAATAGCGGCTTTGCTTTAAGAAAATCATTTTGCTGAAAACACCCTTTGATCAAAACATTGTATGTAACACTGTCAGGGGTGCATCCACATTTTTCCATCTTTGCATCAAAATTAACACCGTTGGAAACACATGTGGTT
This sequence comes from Plantago elongata, assembly GCA_036897095.1. Lineage (NCBI taxonomy): Eukaryota > Viridiplantae > Streptophyta > Magnoliopsida > Lamiales > Plantaginaceae > Plantago > Plantago elongata. The sequence continues at coordinate 202 of JAYMSP010000090.1, forward strand.
GGGTCCAAGTCTGACTTTGGTTATGCTGTTAGTCAATAACTGGGTATAGAATGGATCACAATAGGGGCAACGGTAGTTACACATTTCTTGATTGATTTGTATACATAAATTTGCATTGGAATTCTTGAAAACATGGTTGATTATTATTTAATAATGTCCACCAGATATGCATACTCTTCCTAAAATACACCTCACTGTTGTTAGTTTAACAACTGGAGAAAATGTTTCAAAATAATCCAAGCCATTCTCTTGAGTATATCCCTTTGCTACCAGCCTAGCTTTGTATCTTTCAACAGAACCATCTGCCTTAAACTTCACTTTATACACCCATTTACATCCTACACAATTTTTATCCTTTGGTAAATCAACCAACTCCCATGTTCTTGTTCTTTCTAGTGCTTCAATCTCAGAATTCATTGCCTTCACCCATTCAGGGTTCTTACATGCTTGTTTATATGTTTTAGGCTCATCTATATTAGTGATTGCAGCAGTAAAACAATAATAATCATTGGATAACCTGCTAGTTGAAATATATTGACTTATAGGATACCTGACTGTGGAATTTGATGTAGCTGCTCTTGTATTACTAATTGAAGAAGGTAATTTGTAATCATACAACTGTAAATGAGAAGGCATATGCCTTTCCCTTGTTGATCTTCTCAAGAGAATATTATTTGATGCATTATCAGTTGAATGCCCAGCATTGTTCTGTCCATCACCTGTTTGCTGTTGCAGTTCATCCATTTCTTCAAGTTCAGCATTAGCCAAATAACTCTCTGCAGACAATTCTGATACACCTATATTCTCATTCAACTGTCTACTGGACTGAATATAGTTATTAGTAGGCTCAGAAACACTAGAAATATCAGTAATTGACACAGGTGTAAACATTGGCTTAAAGCTATTAGTAGCTTCAGTACTCTTCTGAAATGGAAACTGATTTTCAATGAACTGAACATTTCTTGATATGAAAACTTGCTTAGTATTCAAGTTCAGCAATTTATAACCTTTAAAACCCATAGGATAGCAAGATCAAGACGATTGAGAAGACCGTAAGAATTAATGACAGTATCGAGAGTGTAGTCATTGAAAGACATACTCCTCCTCTGGCGCATTTCATCGAACATGTAGAGTGCAGTCTTGTAGTGTTTCATTTTGACAACGACACCCATTAACTTGGTGAATTGGTACGCAGAAGGTATAGGTTGGTGCATATTGAGCATACCATGGAACAAATGAAGAGCATCACTGACCTTATGAACACGGCTGAAATCCAAAGAGCTGGGCTGCTTCTTGCTCATTGTATGGAGAAAATAAGAAGAAGAAGAAGAAGAAGAAGAAGAAGAAGAAGAAGAAATGGTGAAAAGAGATATTATGACTGATGGGTTAGTGACAGATGATGATACAGGCGAAAATGCTCGGCTGTTGAAGATCAACATAACTCACTGCTTGTCTGCTTGGATTGATTGGCAGAAAGAAGAAGAAGATGACTGATTTAGGAGAAAAATAGTACTGCTACTGAGAATACTGATCTTGGTTCTTTTGCAAAATAGGAGAATACGACATCACCTTTTCGAACCGAATAGTGTATGTTGGGATGAGAATTTTAATTCAATTATAATTGACTGGAATCATTCGTGTGTTTGTTAATATCATTAAAATTAATTAATTATTATACAATTTAATTCTCAACTAATTCAACCGTTTAGTTCGGACACAATGTCCAGTTCAAAGATCATTAGAATTAATTAATTATTATTAAAATAAAATTCAATCACAATTCAATTCTCAATTAATTCAGCCGTTTGGCCGGACACGTGTCCGGTCCTTATTGAAATAATTAAAATAAAATTCAATCACAATTCAATTCTCAACTAATTCAATCGTTTGACTGGGACACGTATCTGTTCCTTATTGGAATAATTAAAATAAAATTCAATCACAATTCAATTCTCAACTAATTCAACCGTTTGGCTGGGACACGTGTCCGGTCCTTATTGGACCGGACACATTTTCTATTTTTTTTAAAAATTTGTTATTGTTTTATTATTAAAAAATATAAAATACTCCAACGACTATAAACGGTCATATTTTCTCGGGATCTATAAATAAACGATCATTTTCTCTTCATTCTTTACACCTCCAAACACTCTTTCTTTCTCTTTATTAAACTCAAAACACTCTTCTAATCACTACCAAAAATCAAAATGAATCTGAAATCGCTGCTTGGTTGGCGGAAAGATCCGGCTGAAATCGAGCAAATGTTCAGCAGTATGGGCTACCACATTTCAATCATCCACCAATCCAAATTAAACAACAATCCAAATGAACCATACAATCCTTTCAACTCTCAAGATCTATTCCATCCGGAAGGTTATGATGAGGGATCGCAGCAAACCGTCCGAAGACACAACCTCCACCAGTGCAGCTGCCAGTTCGAGGAAAGGGGAAGATGGCCGCATCGAAAGGCAAAGGGAATGCAAAGGCCGGGTCATCGAGGGGAAAGGGAAAGAACGTTCCCGAGGAGGAAGTGGAAGATGCAGCCCAAGAGACCCGTCCAAAGAAGTTCTCGGTTGCAGAGGACATCGCTCTAATCAGCATGTTCATGCAAGTTAGTGAGGATCCATGTATTGGTACGAACGTGAAGTTAACTACGATGTTGACTAAGCACGTCATAAAGATGTGGAATGAGGCAAGGAAGGACTCGACTTCTGAGCTCAAACCACGAACTGGTAGCTCTCTTCGTGACTGTTGGAATCGCATCAAGTCATGTGTTAATCAATGGGTGAGTGCTTACAACGAGGTTTTACGAGTGCAAGGAATTCGGTGTGGTACTAACGATGAAGATGTCATCGAGTACGACAAACGCATCTACAAGATGAATCATAAACAAGGTGAAGATTTCGACCTAATGCACTGTTGGCATGCCATGAAAGATTATCAACAATGGCAAATGAAGATGAACTACACTGGTCCAAGGGAAGATTCAATTTCGGGTTTTGAACTCCATGATGCGGAAGGTGAAGACACGGACGGAAGCTCGGGGAAGAAAATGCGCATGAGTGAGGATAGTGATGACTTCAAGGAGCATCCCATGGGTCGGGATAGGACGAAGGCATTTAGGAAAAGTGGCATTTCTTCAAGCTCCTCCGGCAGTGACTTTGCTGAGTTCAAGAACGATATTGCTACACAACTGCAACTGGAGCAACAAAGGATTGAGATAGAGCAGAGGAGGTTGGCGTTTGTCGAAAGAAAAGAGGAGAAACGTCTACATGTAGAAGCGGCCACTAACCAGGCCAATGCCGACTTGGCTCGCACTCAAAGGCTGCAAATTAAATGTATCTCAACTTGTCCGGTATCGACCCAACTGATATGACCCCGGACCAAAGGAAGGTGTACAAGGTTTTGGACCGAGAGTTCGGGGATGAGTCTTGAAGCAGTTCAATTAAATGGTGTTTTATGTTTGTGTTTATCTGTTGTAGTTTCAAATTTCGTACAAGTTTGTTATTTTTATTCCCAAAAGTTGTATTAAGTTGTACTGTATTCTTCCCAATAAAAAACACCATTTTAGAACGAAAATAGTTGTTATTCGTATCTGTTTGAAAATATAGCCGTTATTCGTACCAATATTTAATTATTATTTCAATTTGAATTTATTAAAAACAAAAAATAAAATAAAAAAGGACCAGCGACTGATAAATCCACCAACGGCACTTCATGACCGATCAACTCAGCCGCCACAACGGACGATCTTATTTATATCAATTATTTACCTCTTACACAACCTATATAATAAACCAACAAAATCATCACATCATACATTCATACTTATACCAATCATTTATTTCTTACACAATTTAATAAATTTATAATACTACATCATTATAATTTTATACCAAATACTAATTTTACCATTCCACCGGTAACTATTTATCTACTCAAACAGATTCCATTTGGATTTTATTCCAAACATTCCCTTGCTCATTAGTTATCTGATTATGACTTAAAAGAAACAACTGATGCTACAAGGACAACCACTTGTCAATATTTCCATCTCCATAGATAGTAAAACTACTACAACCAAATAAACTAAGAAAATTATGGAACATGTTCAACAAAATTCTCTAACACAAATTAGTTATCAACAAGAAGATCTTTAAACAAAACAAGAACAACTAGCTATTTTTCTTTCTGCTTCTAACAGGTTAAGTTTGCATGTGTATGAATGTATCCTATAAGTGACTGCAGACACAAAGAAGGTAGCAAATCTTGAAAAGATTGCGGAACTTAGCCAAAATGACAGAGGAGGAGCATTGGGAAGCAATGTCTCACCCTCACAAATGGTTGTGTTGGAAATCGAAAAACCGTTCAATCATGGAATGATCTCAGCAGATGATCACACCGTACTACTACACGAAGCCCCCTCCACGGTGCTAGTGAATGGCGAAAACGGGGATTATCCTCCTATCAAAAGATTTGAGGATGTTAAGAACCTGTTTTACATAGAGTCAGGCAAGTTATGGGGTATTGCAGCTCCTATTGCTTTCAACATTTTGTGCAACTACGGTATTAACTCGTTCACTACCATTTTCGTTGGACACATTGGAGACGTGGAGCTATCTGCTGTCGCAATCTCCTTAAATGTCATTGCAAACTTATCGTTTGGATTCATGGTCAGTTAAGTTCTCATTGTAACGTTTTCTTGTTTGGTCGGTTTTTCTAAGAACGGATGGATAAAACTTGTTATTATTCTGATCATGCTGAACAAACAGCTTGGCATGGCAAGTGCACTGGAGACATTGTGTGGGCAGGCATTTGGTGCAGGAGAACTCGAAATGTTAGGAGTGTATATGCAAAGATCATGGATTATCCTGACAGGAACATGTGTGTGCATGTTGCCTCTTTACATCTACTCGACACCGGTGCTTAAGTTACTAGGCCAAAGGCAAGATATTGCTGATGCATCAGGGGAATTTTCCTTGAAGATCATCCCTCAGATGTTTTCTCTTGCCATAAACTTCCCAACTCAGAAGTTCTTGCAGGCTCAGAGTAAGGTAGCAATTCTTGCGTGGGTGGGGTTCGTGGCATTGATGATACACATTGGGATCCTGATTTTGTTCGTAAAAGTGTTCAAATGGGGTTTGGCTGGTGCAGCCATGGCTTATGATATATCAGGGTGGTGTATTGCTATTGCTCAGGTGCTCAATTCCTGATTAAAGTTTCCGTTCTTTTGAATATACAGTGTTTTTTAATGCTGACTCCGCCTCTTCTCAGATATTGTATATTGTAGGCTGGTGTCAGGATACCTGGAAGGGGCTGTCGTGGCTCGCATTTAGAGATCTTTGGGCGTTCTTGAAACTCTCCATCGCTTCGGCTATTATGCTTTGTCTGGAGATATGGTACTTCATGAGTATAATCGTTCTCACAGGGCATCTCGAGGACCCTGTTCTTGCTATTGGTTCCCTTTCCATCTGGTAAAAATCACATCTTTCAGCGAACAACTAAAGAAACTACCAGAAAATAAACATCTGGACTTTTAGGGAGTGAAACTTATATGTTTCAGCAATGTTTAGTATCAACGTTTTCTAACGTTGTTTGGTTGTATAAAGATATCTAACTTGATCCGAATCATGGTCTTGTTTCAGCATGAACCTGGATGGATGGGAAGGCATGTTGTTCATTGGAATCAATGCTGCAGTAAGGTAACTAACTAACTGCTCAAGTCATACTGAGTTCTCTGACTCCTTGAGTTTGATCGTGTTGAAGATTTCATCTACTTCCCATTTTGTCAGTGTTCGTGTATCCAATGAGCTGGGAGCAGGACACCCTCGAGCTACCAAGTATGCAGTGTTCGTGACGGTCGTGGAATCTCTGCTGATAGGCGTATTGAGCATGGTGATCATAATGGCCACGAAAGACCATTTCGCAGTCCTATTCACCGACAGTGAGAGGATGCAAAAGGCAGTTGCAGATTTGGCCTACCTTCTTGCTATAACCATGGTTCTCAACAGCATCCAGCCTGTTATATCAGGTATTCACTCTACGAGAACCAATCAATCTCCAAACGAAAAAAAAAAGTGTTTTACGCACGAAGTGAATTCCTTCTTGTGCTGCAGGAGTTGCTGTTGGAGGAGGATGGCAAGCATTAGTGGCTTATATCAACTTGATCTGCTATTATGCAATAGGCCTCCCTGTTGGTTTCCTTCTTGGTTACAAAACAAGACTAGGAGTTCAGGTATCGTGTACTTTTCAATCTAATGTTAGTTTACGAGGATGCGCCAGGGCATCCGCGGATACATTCTAAATATGGGAAGTTTCCATTTATAGATGGTTCAGATGCTTATGAATGGTTCAATTGCAGGGCATATGGATAGGGATGATATTTGGAACTTTTCTGCAAACAGTGATTCTCTTGATTATTGTGTGGAAAACGAATTGGAACGAAGAGGTTATATTCGATCTCTACACCTCATGCTTGTATCTCGAGCTTATAATTGAATTTGAAGTAGTTCGAATGTTGATAATGATAGACTATGTAATTCTAGTTAGATTAGTATCATTCTTCTAATTTCTAATTAGAGTAGATATAACTTCTTATAGTTTATATATACATGATCAATTATTAAATAATCTCACCGATAATTCGGATTGCAGGTAGAACAAACATCAGAAGGAATGCGCAAATGCTCAAGCCAAAATGATGATTTGAATGTGCATTAGAATTAGTGTACAAATGTATAATTGTAACTGTTATTAATTAGTTACTTCCCTTTTTTTGGATGAAATTAATTGTACAATTAATCGTATTCTGAAATTGAATAGTTCCTTTTAGGACCATTTATGCCTTTTTACCACCAATCATAAGGTCCGGACCATCGATCGATGGGTACCTGAGCTAGAACTCGAACTGCTATCTAGACGATATGTTATACAAACTAACACATGTTCATTTATTTTTATTTAAACTAATCGAAACTTTGACACGTCACACATACGGTACAAATAAAAAATACACATACTAGAAAATTTCGTTTCAATAATGTGATATAGCATTAATTATGTATGTCCTAAATTATTCATAAAGACAATTTGTGTTACTGATTTTCATCCCTTTATTTCACTGGAGAGTTTCCAGGGAACTCTTCAAAGTTCAAACCACATTTGACGTTGCAATAATATAAACATTCACGATCGATGCCCTTAGAGGTCGAACAAGTTACGCCACACGCTTTTATGCAATCGCCAAGATGATCGTTTCCGGTACTTTCGCCGTACGAACCACCAACGATAACCACCATCACCATCGCAACAGCCACAACGCCTAATGCTTTGATCTTCATTGTGCGTTCTAGAGAACTGGTTTCGAATAGAGTATTTAGAAGATAAAAGATGTAGAAATAGTAGTTGGCTCTAGTTATTTATAGATTGTTCAGGGGAAAAAGAAAAGTAATATTAATTATTTCGTTTAAATGATTGTATAGATTATTTTGTGAATTTTGAATGCTTTTTGAATGAAAGCTAATCTTTAGTAATTTAATTATGCATGAAATTGTTGTTTGTAATAATTGGAGTATCTTGGATGATAGTTGCAGTTTTTAATAAATGGTTTATTTGTCTAATATGGTAAACATCAGAAGTATTTTTGGGTAAATAGTAATGTAGATATATATTACAATTCGGAAATTGTGATTTTGAATTAAAAGCAAGTTACAAATGTTTAAAGAAATAGTTTATTTCCCTTTAATTTATATCTGACCAACTCAAAAATGAAAGAATTGAATTTGAATGTAATAGATGTAAATTCGAAGATTGGCCCTAATAATGTAAGGGGAATTGTGCGAAATTTATCGTAAACCACTCATGACAACCTAGGGATTAATTCAACAAAAATCATAGTTAGAAAAATAGACATGAACACCAATTTCACATCAACAGTATTAAATTCTTTTAAATCTTTAAAGAATGAAAGGTGAACCTTGTTTATTAAGTACAGTAGGTTATACTTGGGTTGGATTAAGTTGGACGAGACTGAACTGTTTAGTATAAAATTAAAGTTGAATTGTTATAATTCAAATTAAATTTTAATATTATCTCTATACATAAAAATATAAATGAAATCGATATAATTCAACTAGTTTTATGCGAAACAGTTCTAAAGGTCTAAGACTCTAAGCAACTCTATCACTAAAAAGGGAGAGAAAGGGGCAAATAATCTCGAAGTTTTGACCATTTGACAGTACAGTAAAAGGTTAGTTGCCACTTTTAGCCTTGATTTCGAAGTTTTGAAAAATTAACATTCAGTGGACTTTTGTCAATTTGTTGATCATGACCGTTAAGGTGGCATGCCACCTTGCAAGTCAAGATCAACCTCCTTAACTGCTAATAACTAAGAGTGTTGGTAAAAATAAAAAAAAGGGAATGTTTCTATTAAATTAGAGTAATTTTTACGAGATAATTTATAAACCTTGAAACATGATTATTTTAGGTTAATTGTGAATAAATCATTTCAAAACTTTAATATATTCATTGTCAATCATTATAAAAAGGGCTAATATCATATTGCTCCCTTCCAACAGGTCCGTTTCTCAAATTGGTCCCTGTTACTCTAACAATTACGTTGGAGTCCAAAAACAGGAGAGAGGTTGACCAGCTTAATTCATATTTTGTAAATCTGACAAACCAAACAAGTCTTTATCGGATTACTATTCATCTTCTTCTTCCTTTCACATCTTCTCCCTTCTTCACCACCCACCACCATCACCTCCTCCACCGCCCACCACCGTCGCCTCCTCCACCACCCCCCCTCCAATCCAGGTCCATATGTAAACGTCCCTAAATGATTTGTAACGTTAACTGCCAAATGGTGAAAGAGAGAGTCAATCAGAGAGCACAAAATAGTCCACCACCAGTCACCTCTTACTCACCAGCTACTGATAACTCTTCTTCGTTTCCGTGATTTCAATCCACTCACTCAACTAGGGGTTGAAATGGTTGGTTAAAAACCATAACCATAACCATAATTTTGATTCTAGTTGCAACCATAACCATAACCATTTAAATAATAACCATAACCAAAATCGGAACCGAAATAACTATTGACCGGTTTCAGTTTGATCATAAAAAACCGAAAACCATAGGTTAAGGTTATTTTGAAAAATAACCTACCGTGAAAAGTGAATAGAGGAAAACATCTTATTCTTCTCCACAGCTCCACTCTCTGCTACTCTCCACATTATTTTCGACAAAATTCTTAAGCAACTCCAAACTGATTCAACATCGGAATGATTGAACATAATAACCCCAACCGGACCTCTGTAATCGGCATCAATAACTCCAGCACCAACATCAATTGAGTGCTTCCAAGCTAGACCAGATCTCGGTGCGACAGTAAGTCCCCTCAGGTACAGCGATCCTCAGATCGGTCGGAATCAAGGCTTTGCCCCTCGCCGGAACTTTCGTATCAGCAGCGCTAGAAAGATCGTAGCCGACTGATAGAGATGAACCTCTCGAAGGTAGAATTGCTTTCTCAGATAGCTTTTTGACTTCCAGGAAATTAGGGTTTAGCAATTTGGGAATTTCTTGCACCATTTTGTTCATCTGATGTTGAATGAAGAGAAAGAGGGATAATTTGGATTTGGAGTTGCTTAAGATTTTTTTCATTATTTAAAAAAAATAAAAATTTAACGGTTTTTAACCGCAACCGTAACCGAAAACCGAACATATTATGGTTATAACGGGTCAGTTGTTAAACGGTAATAACCGTTTAGAAAAAGTAAATGGTTATTAGTTGGTTATGGTTATGGTTATGATTATTAACCAACCATTTCAACCCCTACACTCAACACTCATTCCTTCTCCTTTCCACTCTTCAACTACTCATCACTCTCACACACTCCACCTCCAATGAACGAGAAAACCAAACTCTACGACGAGGAATACGACGCCGTAGGCGAGTGCCTATTCCCCTACATAACCGCCTCCTGTGAATGCGGCAACCTCTCGCTCGTCTGCCGGCGATGGCACGAAATCGACCGAATCACACGCAAACACGTCACGATCTCCTTCTGCTACATCATCGTCCTGAGTCTATTGCCATGGAAATTATGTGGTACAATTACAAATTTGGAACAATGATGAACATAAATTATAAAACTCGGTTTGATAAGAATTAACCAATTAACAATTAAAGGTGTTCGGCTGAATCAAAAATTTAATTTTCGAACATGAGTAAAAATGAATTTTTCGCATTTTAATTCGTGAAAAGTCAAATTCGTGGGTTTCAGTGTAATTAAATTTAACGAACACGGTGCTCACCTGTTATTTGTTCAACTACGAGGGATCCAGATGTAATTGGCAACTCTTTGCAGGGTCGATATGTAAACGTCCCTAAAAAGGGCTTATAAAAACTCATTTAAATTGTTCAAATTTATTTAAAATGAAACATAAATTTTTTAAAGTGCAAAAGTAATATTCTCATTTCATCTTATTTCTGACACTATGTAAAAGAAATGAACGGGGATTCTTAAGCGTATAGTTATAATGGCACTCAAAATCAATCAGTATCTTTCCATATATGGTCAATGGTCAGAGTATCGAGTAAATCCTCTTTTGTATCAATCAACCAATATTACCTTGTCAATGGTTATGACTTATGAGTATAGGTTGTCAATTGTAATAGTATCGAGTAAATCCTCTTTTGTATCAGAGCTCCTATCATCAACTTTTACGATTAAATTTTTTGATGCTTTGGCTCTGGTAGACCGTAGATGAACTGGTTTAGTTATTAATGTCACCCAAACGTTATAACTGTTACTAATTAGTAAGTGAAAATATAAATAATCATATCTACTAAAGGATTATATTGCTATAACAAAAGAAAATTCGTTCAACCAACACAATCAATCGGAGAATAGTACTCACCACAATTTTCAAAGCTCTAATCACAACACAAATCCTATAACCATCTGCGCTTGGAAATGATGTCATGGTACTAGTCCGCGCTTGGAAATGATGTCATGGTACTAGTCATGGCACTAGCGCTTGGAAATGATGTCATGTACTAATCCTGGCCATGGGGGTATAAAATCAAATTTATTGCCCAGCTTATGGACATCCAAGATTTGGGAGGAAGGGTTTGGGTTGGACTGGACCGGTCGGACCATTATCAACCCATTGTTATCCATGATGTTTCAGATATCAACGACAGAGAATGTGAATTTTTCACGAACGATTCAATTCATTTACACCCCTAGACGTAAGCATTCTATCCCGATCTACATTTTGAAATTCGGACCCGATTAGAGGTGGTCGACGAACCGAATATTTGACAAAATTATTATTCATTCGTTTGAATGTAAGTTCGGTTTGTGTTTGTGTTCGACAAACATTATAAATTAGTGTTCATGTACGGTTCAGAATGTTTTTAATTGTTCATGTTCGGTACGCATGTTCAGCTCGTTTGTATTCAACAGCTCGGTTCATACGTATGCATTACATTGTTCGTTTATGTTTAAAAAACTTTAAATTATCAATTTTACAATATAATTGGATAATTTATTTCCATGTAGTCTAAAGGTATGAAAATATATATGCGATAAGAAATAAAAGTGTTCGATGTTCGATTTGAAAAATTCAAACATGTTCGGTCGGTCAAACCGAACACGAAGTGAGCATTGACCAAACTTTTTCACGAACACTTCGCAAACATTTGAGTCGTGATCAACTTCAAACCCGATCTACCTACTGAGGGAGGTTCATCTGAAATTCCAAATCAACAACCTATGAATAATACTTTTAAATCAAAATAATATATCGTATATATTCCCCAAGATTCACAATTTTTTATCATCTTAGCCGCCCAAACTTATTAAACTTTATATTTTACAATTTTACATTACAAAAATAAGTATACAAATTACCTCATACTAATATTCATTAATTATATTACTAGCTCTATGTCTAGTCACGTTAAATAACACACACTTGTCTCATCAATTAATCTGTTGCGTTATTAGTCATTAGTGTGAAAATGTGTTCATTTCCTATTTTTGCCTGCGACAATGCAAACTTGTATCACAAAAGTAGCACGGAGATGAATTTTGCATCCACTGATGTAGAAAATTGCCAAGTCGGAAAATTTACATCTAAGTAACAGCAGTCAGCAGCAAGAAAGCATGTCATCTAAGTATCTAAACTAGCTGATGAGAAGGGCATTTTTTCATACACAGTACACAACATGACAAATTTCAGGTTTCCGTCTCTCAATTAGACACGAAAATTTCAACCGTTTCAACTGATAAGCAGCTCAGACAGACAAGCTACAACAGGAATCACAAATGGCTAGGACGCCTCCTTGCATCAGTTCTCAGCTTCTTTACCGGATTTGCCCAACCAACAGGGATAGATCCGCCACCACCACTATTTCCTTGTTGAGGCGAAAGGGCACCCCACCCTTGCTGGGAACTACTTTGTGGGCCAGGCCCTCCTGAGCCGGAGACCGGGCTCTTGATATTACGGCTGGGTCCAGTAGGGGACAGAGGTCCGGAAGACTTGCCACCTGATTTTTCGCGATCCTTCCGCTTCTTTTTACATTTGACAAGGTCCCCAGGATGAGTGAAGGGTCTTACCTCATCGAGTTGGCTACTGGTACCTCCAAGTCTCAAATCCTTCACATAGTTTCTCGGCTTAGTGTCATCAGCAATATGCATATTTGCACGAGGAGTAAGTGGTTTCTGCAAGGGAGTATTATCAAGATCCATGTCTTTTACAGGCTTCTGGCGCTTGCCTTGCCCAGGCCCAGCCGGCATCTGTCTTGAAGATTGACCAGTACCCGAGGCAGTAAAGGACATAGAGTTCTTGGCTTCTCTAAAATCAGTGTCCGGAAAAGCTATCTTCAAGATATCAAAGAAGAGATCATGAACTTTCCTTGCCTCCGATTTTACCTGTCATGTGGTTCATACAGTATCTTTAGATCAATTTGCAGAAATGGAAAATGCTTCATTGAAATTTTATTAATATGGAAATTTGTTAAACAAAAAAAAACAATAAAATAAAAACACACTTAAACTATGTATCATAAAAATATCTGATAACTTTATATGTAGTCACGAGCGAGCCCTTATTAATCAGGCAGATCTTAAACGAGATGTGGATGCAGGGGTAAAAGAAACAACGGAACTCCTACAAACTATTAAAGCACCACAGGAAATATGTCATCAGGTCCATCCTATTGAATCTGATAGTCAGTAGAGTTGTAAATGCGTCAAAGGAGAACTCAAAAACATGGATACTAAGTTACTAACAGAGACAAGCAGAGGTAAAAAGATAGATCAAAATCCTACAAACTACTACAGCATTACATAAAACATGCAATCTGGTTCACTTGATTGAAGATCGACAGTATAGAGTTGCAAACAAGTCGATGGAAAACTCAAAAAACAGAAGGATACCATGTGGTCATGAAACAAAGCAGCTTACCTCAGTTGAGAAGCCATAATATTGTATGGCATGCTTCAGCATAAGTTGAACATCTGACACAAGTTCCATGACTCCACTGTACTCGGATCTGTCAACACGGGCATCAATCTTTCGTACATCCAGGATGTTATCACCAGTCCCACTAGAGCTTTCAATTCTTTTCCACAGTTCGGTCAGTAATGGTATTATTTGATTGCCTTCTTTGTCTATTCTTCTCTGGAGTTTACTTATAACATTCTTACACTGAAATCACAGCAACATTCACAGAATTTAAATTCATCAAATTATAAATAAAAATAAAAGGAACACGAAAATAATAGGGAACTTGGATTCAATCATTGTATAACATAAGATATTGATGACAGAGAAACATGAAAAGGGTATCAAGGCACTTCATTGGCATATACAAGTCCTCGTAGATATAAGATTAAACAAAGAAACCGAAGACTCTTTTACGCCGATCTTTTAAGAAATAATTTTCATAGAAACTTCAGAATACTGAACACACAAATGCAAATTATGCATTGCAATAGTGCATCAACCCATAAATGCTACTATTATCACCTGGACACCCACCTAATACTTCAGTTCTGTAGGACAAGAAGACAGCTGAACCATTATGACTAGAATGCCATAACACACTATATTTATCTAAAACTTCTCTGATGTCTCTCTTCATTTCTACTACTTAAACTACCTAAAGTCCTGAACATGTAAAAATTTCAATGTCAAGTGAGAATTGTGATTCTTAGAGCAACATACCTTTCTCTGAATGACCTCAGACATCTTAGTATTACTACTTGCAGGCCCTTTCATGGCTCTACCCTCCCAGTTCTCTCTAGAGCGACCAGTAGTATCATCCGGAATAGATCCATAGTTTAATCTTCCAGTCTTGAGAGAACCATCATGATTAGGTGTACTAGAATTTTTTCTCAATGGCAAATTTCGTTTGCCCCGGATGGACGAATCACTCTTGTCAGTCTTCAATGAACTAGGATCTCCAAGTACTTTATGTGCATGATCATCCCTTAATGGTGTTTTATATTTGTGATCCACCTGGAATGGCAACTGGGAGGGATCCCGGCGGCGAAGAGATGGCTTGTCATCGCACTTCTCTTCTGACTTATCTGCAGTATTCCGTGGACGAAGCCGTATGCTCCTCTTCCGTTTTATTTTGGGTTGCAAGACCTGTTCACCTTCACCTTCTTCACGATCTTGGATCCAGCTACCTGATTGTTGATTCTCCAATGGAGAATCTCCTGACAGTGCAATTTCACCTTCTTCTAAATCATCTGCCTGGAAATTCTTAAGCAAGTCACGCAAATGAACATTTTGAAAACGATAGATGCATAAAATTCATGATGAAAGTCATCATACGTACCAATTTTTTTGAACGGGAGCCGGACCTTCCATCCAAAGCAGATAGTGACCCAAATTTCTGAGAAGAAACGGAAGGTGATACCATGCGCAGTAATTTTCGATTATGTGAGGAGGATCCAGATGAAGCTGCTTCGTCAAGTATCTTAATGTTCCTAGTGATCTCAGGAGCTCTTTGGTGCCCGTATCCAGCAGCAGTACTTGGAACATCTTCTTCAAATTCAGGTTTTATATCTTGAGGCGCCTCAGTAGATTCATCATCTTCAAACTCCCTGATTTCTCCATCTTCATCTTGATACCCATTTCCATCCTCAGAGCTAGCTTCAGAAGAATCTCCATCATCCACTTCAGTGTAAACGGGGACTTTACTCCTGGGGCGCCCTCTCTTTCGCTCAGTCCCAGGCTCCACTTCAGTGGAATTCATGCCTGTTCCATACAAGCCAAATTTTGACGGTTTCTTTGATTGATTAAAAATGGTGGCATTAACATCACTAGTGCTAGCACGAAGCCACTCAGGAATCTCATCAAATCGGGTCATCTCCTCCGCCCAGTCAAATTCTTCATCCATTTGATCGAAGAGATCAACTTCTTCTTCACTCCTAGCGATCATGCGGTTTACATCATGAAGCGAAGGAACATCATGAAGTGTTTCTTGGTATCTCTCTTCATCATGCAGAAGGGTCTCTAAAGTCATCCTTCTCTCTTCGTGTGTGGTCCTTTGGTCAAATCGCCCAGCATTTATAACTTCATCTGCCATCTCAATCTTATACTGCTGGATATTATTCCGAATCAGGCTCTCGATTGAACCCATATACCGGTCCTTGCCAGCAAGGTCATCATCTGAATCAACTGTACCTCCACTTCTAAATTCATCTTCCTTTTGATGACTTGCTACTTTGTCAACTACAGCTTCCATATAAATTACTTTCACCTCCCTGGTCTGCCCAATACGGTGAGCTCGGGCAACAGCCTGTTCCTCATTTTTTGGGTTTGGATCAGGATCATAAATGATTACAGTATCAGCAGATTGAAGATTCAGTCCACGCCCAGCAGCACGGATACTGAGCAGGAAAATAAAGCAGTCAGTATCTGGTCGATTAAAATCCACAATGGCACTTTCACGGTCTTCTAGACTAGTCATTCCATCAATTCTTCTGAAAACAAGTCTTCGCCACTGCAAGTACTCCTCCATTATGTCAAGAAGTTTGGTCATCGTGCTAAACAGCAGCACCCTGTGTCCTGCTCTGTGAAGCTTCATCAAAACCCTATCCAGGACCCACAATTTACCACATGATCTCACAAGAAAATCCTTTGACAAGTCACTAAAATATGGATAATTGAGCAAGGGATGGTTGCAAGCTTTTCTAAGCTCCATGCATCTGTTGTTTAAAGTTCTATAAATTTTAGCCTGATAGATTGTACTCTTTTCAACTTTACGCTTCTCATCTTCAGGGTCAACCCGTATAGTACCAGTAGATTTGATCCAGTCATAAATAGCACCCTGTATGGCTGACATCCGGCATTTCAGAACTATCGAAACCTACATTTGGAAACAACAATCAGAAAATGTTTGATGTCACGAGGTATCTATTATTATTTGTGTTACAAAAGTCTACCTTCGGAGGAAGTGATCCTTCCACATCTTCCACACGGCGCCTAAGCATAAATGGCTCTAGTATTTGATGAAGCCTATGGATAATGATCACCTTCTTCTCAGTCTCAAGCCAGTCATCTTCCCCATTATGCGAGGGAGCTTCTTTTTGAAATGGTTGAGAGAACCAGTCATGAAATGCTTTTCTATTATCAAAGACTTCAGGAAGCAGAAGGTTGAGAAGGGACCAAAGTTCTTTAAGATCATTCTACAACAAGAGGAAAGAAGAGAAGAGCAATACAGTTTCAGTCTGGAGACAACACCAAGGGTAACAATACAAAAAACGACAAAAACGAAAGAGAACAGAAGAGGAAACAGCTATGATTCTTAGCGCATTAACCGGTTCATCTCTTAGTTCAAAATGACAAAATACATCTCGTGTGAGTTTTCTTAGGTTCAAATCATTGCTAAATTTCATCTTGCAGGGCAGCCTACGGAACTCAACTTAAAATATTATGGATTAGAACTTTGTGGCTGATACTTAAAGTTTAGCACGCAACCTAAACTACAGAGGTCCGCAATATAATACTGTATTGTGTAAGATATGATTTTTAAGATTTTGCAGTGGCAATTGACAACAAGAGAAAAATCTGTTGTGATCATGATATGGATATATTTCTTGGCATCAGCACAGCTCCAAGCCACTATTTAAGCAGAACTGAGACAATTTATGCAAACAACACATGTCAAGATGGTCATGCTATGAACATGACAAATGTATTCAAGAGTCGAGACCCAAGTAAGAACCAACATATCATCAGCTTATTGTAGTGCTGCAAACAACAAAAACATTATTCTTTTCAGTAAGGCAGATCTAAGAAATTAGTCAATGAACCTGTAATGGTGTCCCCGTGAGAAGTAATCGCCTTTGACAACGATATCTATCAAGATCACGAGCTAAAACTGAATCTCTGTCCTTCATCCTTTGTGCTTCATCAATTATGATATACTTCCAATCAATTTTTGAAAGTTTGGACCGGTCATACATAACAAACTCATAGGTTGTCACAAGAACATTAAACTTCAGGGCCAACACTTCCTGCACAATAGATGACATAACAAGGCATTGGTCAAGGAAAGGTAATGATGAGCAACTTTCAAATGAGAAAACTGTAACATATTCTTACTTGAGAAAACAGTTTCGACCTTTGGTCTTTTGAACCAACATAATATATGCAAGAGACAGTCGGAAGCCAGCTGTGTAATTCACTCTGAAATACAAGATAAATTAGAAATGTAAATGGGTAAGATAATCGTAAAATTTGGAACAGAATAGTAGATGTGTATAACCTTCCAGTTGACTAGAACAGCATTAGGAACAATAATAAGATGTGGACCATAGTTCCCTTTGAACTCCATTAAGTAGGCAATCAACGCCATGACCTGTGTAAGCCAAAAACAATATAAAAACATATTCATTAATAAATGTCCCACCAGACCAGTAGTAGTGTAAGAGCAATAGTCAAGTACATGAACTCGAGCAATATGGTTTTCCTTTTCAAATATTAGCTTCAAGTGAATTCTAACCGCATAAATTGTTAGTCATTCACCTGTACAGTCTTTCCCAGACCCATCTCATCAGCCAAAATTCCATTCAACTTGTTATTATATAAAGATAGCATCCACTGTAAACCAACCTGTAATAAGTTTTCATTAAATAAAAATATAGATTAGCACGTTGGAGTAATCCAGGAGAAAGTCCAAAGTCAAATTGAGGAATAAGTCCCCAAACACAATATACAAAATAAAGCATGGTACTAACAAGCTGATAGTCCCGTAGAGTTCCAGCTCGCAACATTGATGGCTGCCTGATTACCCTTTCATTCACTGCATGTGCAAGGTTGTAATACCTGGTGGAATCCAGAAATGGACGAAGATGTTCAAGTTAATAAAGATAATTTATGCAACACAAGTTCAAGTTCGCTTACTTCAGCATTCGGTATTAAGTTGCAGAAACAACAAATGTGGATCATTATACACATATATTATCATATTGAATGAGGAAACTAATAACACCGGATTTAAGCTGATAACTCAACAGGTAGAGAACTGTTGCTAACAAGTACGTTTATTATCAGAATTAGCAGAGAAGAGGCAGACTTACTTGTTAACAGATGAATTATCTTTAGGTGCATTCATCTCGGAAAATCGATTTCTTATCATCACCTCTTCTCTAGCGCATGCAGCAGCATTTCGCACTTCTTCTTCAGAGAGACCCTATAAATGAAATTTATCAGCTCGAAACATAACAAATGCAAAAAAAGAAACATAAAGTAGATTTTTTTATTTTTTTTAAACGGCTAAAGGGTGACTCGAACCCCCGACCTATTGGTGGGAGGTGAAGCGTCTTACCAACTGAGCTACGCTTCGTTGTCGAAACATAAATTAGCAATATAATCCAAGAGGAAGTTCATATCTCAAAAATTCATCTTTTGTTACAATGATCAATGCCAATGAAAGTACTTGTTGAATATAAAGATAATTATCATAAAATAACACAACCAAGTCTGCTTTCACTGAACCAGATGGGGTGATTAAGGACTATTTTGCAGAAATCATAATCTAATTGACAGAGAATGTCCAAGCTTCTTTGGCATGGGATATGCTAATAACTCCTTTAAAAAGCAAATACAGTGATCCCATGCTCGAAGTTGATACTGTCCTAAACCATCTCATAAAGCTTCATCAAGAAAAGTTGTGTGCCTTGTCTTGAGAAGATGAACTTGAATTAATATGTGGACAATCATAAGAGACATATTGGTACTTAACAAACAATCCTTCCCTTAAACGTGGTAGGACCATTATGAACAAGATGAAGGTTTTCTGTAAAACACACAAAAATATTTGATGCTGAACAACTCCCTCGCCATACAAGCCTATAAACTGAGATGACATAATTGGAGAAGCAATAAAAATCCAGGCCAAACATCTCACGACCTACAGAACTGCATCGTTCAGAAAGTCTGCACAGACCTCCAACATCACTAATTGCTCGGAGCTTACAAATGAGATAAATATGCTTTAGATAATATTGACTGGGCAAAAGAATGAAAGATTGACTAGTACTAACAGTGGAAAATTACAGCAAAGTATCAGGGAAAAATCTAGAAGAAATAGTATTTGTACAGTGTAATGACTATTAGTCTATTGATAGTCTTCACAAGGGAGGGAAAGAGTACCTGTGCACGAGCAGCAGCTGCTGCAACATTCGCTGCCTCCACAACCTCCTGCTGATTTTTAGTAGCTGTTATCTTCCCTCCTAGTTTCTGAAGATATTGTTCAGTTTGTGTTAAAAATGATGACAGAACAGCATATCTTTCTGCAGCCTCCCCAGGCACATTAGTTTGTTGTTCCAGTAACATCTCCCTGTACCTTTCTACATCATTATTTTTCAATGCCTCCATCCTTTTATTACGACCATCATCCTTGTTCTTAGAGAACTCCCTCAACATTTTCTCATGATACTTGTGAACTCCCCTATTGCGTGCTGTTCGAGCATCCCGGATGCCCCAGTGCGCCTCGAGAAGCTTCTTACGCCACTGGAATATAGATTTCAGTTGTTTCTCCCTAATTGCTCTTTGACTTGCCTGTGATTGCCTGTTAAGCTCTTGGCGCTGGCGCTCACATAGTCGAACAAATTTCCGGTATGGTCTATCAGGCATAGTCATAATTTCCAGTTGCTGTTGCTCAATCTCATCTCTCAATCTCGCCTGACATTCTGCAAGCTGAAGTTTTTTTGCTTCAATTTGTAGTCGAATGACAAGATCTGGTCTAATCCTCTTCCTTTCAATGTTGACAGCAAGTATTTTATCAATCTTCTCTATTTTCTCTGCTCTTTTTCTTTTACGAATTTCTCCACCATCCTCGCCAAAAAGATCTTTAATATCATATCCAAGATTCAAACTATTGTTGGTGTTCATCATAGAAGATCCAAGAGAGTCATGTTTTCTAGTAAAGACAGGGAAATCAAATAAAGGTCCATGATACTTTCTAGCTGGGCCAGAATCCTTGGGCTGGCTTGTGGTGCTAGCCTGCGTAGGTTTTCTAACTTGCACTGGTTCTGATATACTTGGCTGCGTGACAACTGCTTTTCCCCTGTCTGCTGCAACATCGCTCCTTGTAGGAGTTACCTGTGTGCTATGCTCAGTTTCCTGTGAGGAGTTTACAGAACCAACTTTTGTTTGTAGCTCTTCTTTTCCAGGAGAAACCATAGATCTGAATTCCTTTGATGCAGATAAAATGCTTTGTGTATTAACAGTCGAGACAACTGTCCCATCACCTCCTGCATTTTCCTCTTTTGTAGTACTTACGTCAGCAACTGGCTTTACAGACCGATTCTCATTATCACTGAATTCCATATGCTTCACATGTTCATCTGCATTTTCTCCAGCTGATCTATCTTGGTTAACAGATACAGCAGGCGTGCATACCTGCTGTATCTGCATATCAAGTGGTGGAGGAGCAATGGCTTGTAATAATTGATTTGGCAAATTTCCATCTCCTTTCTACAGTCAAGGCATAGAAAACATGTCACATATCAATTCTAAAAAAGAGAGGGAGAGAGAGGTGCAGGAATGAGAAAGCGGTAATAGGACCAAGTCAGCAAAAATATCAATTCCTAACCTTCAGGCGTCTAAATGCAAGTATTTGTGCTTTGAGTACATGAAGCTGCTGCTTGGTAAACCCAGTATGTGACTGCCGCATTTGTTGAGATAGCCCACCCTGGGAAGTTGACGGGGTACTCACATTCCCATCCTGAGATGGAGCTGCAGATTGTAAAGGAGATTGATTAAGTTGCCTGACATTTTGTGCCTGAGATACTTCTGGGCCAGTTGTTGAAGGTTTTGCAGGCGGCAAATTGTCAACTCCTTGGATCGAATTTCCAGATGATTGCGCAGGGTGACCAGGAGGCATTCCATTGACAAACGCGCTGGGCTGCCTAGGAGGCATTTGGTTATCTCTACCATGAATTGTAAACTGCGGTGCAGGTATATTGTTAGAATTGGCTTGAGTTACATTAGAAGCTGCACCAATTGAAACTGGCTGCCTCGCTTTAGATGAACCAGATTGCCCTGAAACATCACTTGAGGAGTTACCACGGGGAGAACTTTCATTTCCAACTTGTTGTGTAACTTGTTTGGGAAAAGATGCAGGCTGCATGCCTGTATTCGTTTCATTTAGCTTTTGATGTGCAACCATCCTGGACTGCATCAGGGGAATAAGCTGGGCAATCACACTAGCATTCGCAGGATTTGACAAGTCAATATTACGCTCACGTGCCAACGCCTGCATTGCTTGCATCTGCGCAGCCATCATCATCTGGTTGTTAGCCATGTTCATCATTGTTTGCTGGGACTGTGGCTCAAAAAATGCTGCAGGATGGATTGCTTGACCATGCAATGCAGGAATATTAGATTTAGTGTCAGTTCGGTGTTCGCTTATGGGCCTTTGGTTCTGATCTGCCGGTTTCTCTGTTTGAGCGGCCTGCTCAGACGATTTCTTTGAAGAGGATGCCTGAGATTGATTCGCTGATTTTATTGGCATAAGCTCTTGCATCTTCATATTTGGCGTCCGAGTATCTTGATCTTTACCAAGTGAGCCAAACATTCCTTGGTTCATCTGCGGCTGAGATTGCATTCCTAAGTTTGATTTCTGTTGAGCAGCCTGGAGAGCAAACTGATAGTAAGCTTGTTGCATAGGATTTAACATTCTGTCAGCACCTTGAATGCTAGGAGAACCATGATGCTGCTGCTGCTGCTGCTGCTGCTGCTGGCTCATATCAATCATATTCCGGGGCTGCTGAGGTAGAGGCATGCCCGTAGATCCTGCTCCAAAAGTGAGTCCTCCAACGAAGTTTCCAGCCTGATATGATAGAGGAGTATCACCGCCATCAGGCCGCCTTAAAAATTGGTGTTGCAATGACTGCAAATACAACACGAGTGAGATTTGAATTGCTAGTATTAGGGGAAATTTAACATTAGACATATAATGAGAAATTGCGGGTCAAAAGGATCGCCAGGTACATTAGTTTGGACTCGGACACAGTTATAACCAAAAAAAAAAGAAGGCAAATAAATATTCAGATGTTCTAACCACCAAATGAAGTATTAAAAGCTGAAGATCAGCACAAGACAATTCCAGTTAGAAACAGTGGACAGCAACCATAAATATGACAGAAGCCTAGCTGAACTGAACTGTATAAGTTGAAATAATGCTTGTGTTATTCGAGGGAACTAAAAGATGCTGTCAAGCATGGTTGACTTGTTGTGATTTAATTTGCACAAGTTGTTCTCCCTGCTCACAGGAATTCAACTAAAAGCTCAGGGTAGATAGCAAGGACATAAAATTTTGAAACTTAGACCATCATAAACTAATGATGTATGTCTGCGTCAACTAAGTAAAACCTCTTTAATAGCTACTGTATAGGGGTGCCAGATACTTCAACATTATAGCTTAGATAGTTCAGCTCCAGATATCCTACAAAACACGTAGTCAAACATGTCGAAATGGGCAGAAAAAACTGAATAGAACATGTAGCCTGCTAAGAAAACTTAACTCAAAGGCTTGCCAGAGCCAAACCAAAAGGCGTTAAGCAACTGATACACTTAAGTAGGGCTTTATCTAAGGACTCCTGTTGGAAACTAATTTTCACAAGGAACGCTAACACTAAGTCTGAAAGGCCAGTTCAGCAATATTACAAGGGAGGACAAGAATTGAACCTCTGGCTTTTGTGCGTGTCATCCAAACCTTTCATTCTTAACGTGTACTTAATGGCTGGACTTTAGTTTGACAAAGAAGGTAAGAATAAAGCACGCCATGCATAGAATGAAAGGTGCCCCTGATTTGAAGTTTTATGCAATTAACAAAACACTAGACCAACCAAAATAGAAGAACTGTAGAATTGTTAATAGATCAAACGATGAGGCAAAAGAAAACCAAAAAGATGCATTTAAGTCTGCACAATATTCATTAATATGAAGATGACATGAATGTCATCCACAGCACAAAGAGTTGATGCTCTGCTTAATTATTTATATGGGCTTCCACATCAAAATAAAAAACCAAAAAAAAAATATGCCTGCCATGTAATATCATTCTTTATTCTAAACAAATTATCCTGAACAAAATAGTAGCTCAGGGACACACACACACGAACACATCTCTCTCTCTCTCTCTCTCTCTCTCTCTCTCTCCCTCCCTGGGCTACTATTTTGTTTAGGACAATTTGTTTAGAATAAAGAATGATAGCATTACATGGCAGGCATATAAGACCCATGAAGCATGAACGGTCGAAATGTAAGGAGGTCAGCCCCTTAGATGACATACCTACCAAAGCCCAAACTAACCTCCAAGTCCCAAACATTGAACAACAATTTATACAGCTACGTTTCTGTTCCAGAAACTACATCAATTTATGAATCAAATTTACATAGCTACATTCATTACACCAAAGTACACAGAAAAGGAAAGCTAATATACCTGTCTCTGTTGCTGCTGCTGCTCGAATGCCGAAGCTGCAGATGAAGAAGACGAAGGCGAACCCGATGTGCCGCCCTTCCCCGGCCCATGCCCCCCACCTCCCCCTTGCTTCTGCTTCCCCCCAGACTGCATGTAAAACCCACCAAGAATCAACAAACCTCACTCCACTCCTGCCACTTCTGCAATCAATTTCCCCCAAATTGATCAATGTACTGCAATTCCAATAAAGACACAAACTCTCACACTCCCATCAGACACCCATCACCCTAACGAGCTGAAACCACACAAACAAACCCTGATTACTCACTCAGCTCACTCAAAATAGAAACCCCTTTATAAACCCCCAATCACACCACTTTCCTTTTCCAGATTCCGATCCTCAAGCCTTGTCCACTTGTACACACACATACACATACACATACACATACACAAGTGGGTAGAATATGTATGTATGTATGTATCTATATATTTCCCACAAAAACAAAATCTGTACTTTTGGACAATAGATAAAAGGGAAAAAGGGAGCTTTGTGGCGCCAAATAGTGGGCCCAGAGACCGATCGATGAAAACGGCGATCAATTCCGAACTTGCCGGAAATCTATTCGCACACAATTTCGATTTTGTTTTCGAGAATTGTTTCTCTCTCTACTGTGAAGATTTTGATTTGACGCAATTTTACAATTTCTAGGTGAGAAGAAGAGTGCCCTAAGGGCATCTATAGCATATGGGTGAGGTAATTGTTGCAATTTTGTAGGGGTGATTTCGTCTTTTAGTATGGATTCTGGTAAATTGGTAAATCTGATTTTTTTACTATTTTGGCTTTTTGGAGGATTATTGCAAATTAAAAGTTTCTTTCTTTCTTGAAATAGATGTTGGATTCATAATTTGGATTTTGGGAGTTTTAAAGATCATTATTTTTACTACAAATGACTCGATTTACAGTAGGTGTGTATAGAGTATAGACCAGGGAGATCAAGTATAGTAAAAAACAGATTTGATGTGATATCGTTTGAAATTGTTATGATAATTGATCATGTGTTTAATTTTCTCATTAAATAGACGTCGGATATGTGCGATCAACAGAGTTTTGTTTGGATTAGAATTAGATTTGCAAAATTGAAGGAAAATCGAGCATTGGTCTTGGATATGTAAGTTTATTTTTTGGTTTTAATAGAGAGAAAAAAAAATTAAATAATATAGTGAAATACTGAAATTAATGTTTTCTCATAAAAGAATATATTTCACATGTTTGGTATAGACAATTTCAATAATGAAATTTGCTCACTTAACATACATGCAACATAAAAAACCGAACGAATGAGAGTGTATGAAGGCGAATGAATAAAAGTGCACCCTCTTTGCTAAATGGATATCAACAAAAAATGTAACGGACTTTTAAACACTTCATTGCAACTTCTTAAAATTGTAATTGCATAATATGCTATGTGGAGAGTGGCTTATTAGAGAATTTATTGCTACCTAGATAAAATGATAAGGTTTTCAATTTTGATATATGGACTGATCTAAGTGAAAAAAATTGAATCAAGATAATAATTCAATTTCCAAGTTATACTAAATTCAATTAAATTCAAACATGCATCCACACATACAAATTGATAAGTAAGAAGAATAAGTTATAATGAACACAAGAAAGGAGAAAGGCAATAGGTGTTTGATACTTTAGTAAAAAAATAATAATACTAAATAAATAAATAAATAGAAAAGATTTAAAGTTTGAACTTGGTTAAAATTCGATATGAAATAAATTAAATAAGAAAAGTTATAAGATAACAAGTTTTTTTTCAACCATAACCTTGACCAACTGATTCTAATTCAATTGAATTTATTCTTGTAATTGAGGGTTACTTATACATCAAGAGTCATGATCTAAACGTAAAACCCCTCTGTCGTGTAGAGATAGATGAAAATCAGTAAATGCAGACAAATAGTTTTAAAGCATACTTACCAAAAAATGGATGATTCCATTCCTTAATCTTGATCTGGTATTCTTGCGATTGATTCAACAAGATGCATTGGCCCGTGTGGTAAATTATTTGCAAAAAGATTTGCAATCGCCCCGTGAATTAGCAAGAGATGCACAAGTAATTAATCGAAATCTTGTGTATCTCGTTTTTCCATTTTCATTTTTCAATAAGGAGAGATCCTCGAGATCCAATTTCTCTAGTGCTTCACTTGGAGAAAAAAAAATTCGATAAAAACAAGGTATGGTACAAAAGCGGCGTAGTAAGGGAGAAAGTAAAGGTGAAGGAAAAACACACTGGGATTTAACGAATAGAAAGAGGGGCACATTTGACATTTATGCGACAACAAATATACAAGATTAAGGAAAATTACACTGAAATCCACAATTGGACATGTGTTGCATAAAATACTTTCATACTAATTATATTTCAATTTCGTCCAAAACCGAGTCCTTAAACTATGTTTCTTTAGCATATAAATTAATAACATCCCTCCTACAATCTTCATCAACATTCATAGTACTTTCAGTAGTCATTGGCCAATCAACAAACCCAAAAACTGTTTCACTTGAATTGTCGATAACTTAGTTACCACTTTTTCACACCTACAGAGAAGAATGGGATTGTAGTAGCAAAAACAACGCGGTACAAAGGCAAATATAATGTATTGGTCTTTTGAGGACCGCCCCCAACCCCAATATGCTTGAGATGGTCTTAGGATTAGCCAATGGTTGTATAACATGCTTGTTTATTTAAGTATGGAACGAATACGTCAAAGTTAATCCATTAGTTTGTGTATTTAACAAATTTCAAATTGTGATAGTTAACACATTTAAAAGTTTATGGGCAAAATTACACAATCAAACAAACTTAAGGGGGCAATTTTTTTTCCCAAATTGAAAAAGAAAATACAAAAATAATTATACTTTTGAATAAATGGACCGTGGATAGTGGGGCATTTGTGGCATACAGGCCCAATAAAGCCCAAAAATGGAAAAGTGCATAGTCCAGTCCAAAAGGGAAATTATGGAACGGTACTAATTTGATTAGAGTAATAAGGTTGATTTTCACCAAATCAAATGGTTATTCAACTGGCCTCACCTCATACCTGCTCAATTTACGTAGACAAACATCCTGGCTAATATATAGTACATTATAAAATTATTTAAGAGTAAGCACACTTAATAATATATAGTTATTATAAAAAAGAATTACCAAAAATAAAGAGATGTACTACACTGATATAACTGGCATATTTAAATTATCTTGAAACTATAGGATGTTATAACTAATACTAAAAGTGATAAGCGTGGTGCCTATAAATTTTATAAAATTAATTAAATTTAGGTCACGTACAAACTCGTATATTATGTTTCATTAGACATTAATGTCTTGGATGGGTAAATGTAAAAGAAATCTACACATATGTGTACACAAGTTAAGTTAGAAAGTAGATGAACTTTGCTGGGTAAGTCGTAAGTCCAACTTAATATGAGTAATTTGTATGTACATGTAGACTTTTTACTATTTCTTAAAAGGTGTGAGGTGCATTCATCGTCTAATAGTTTAAAGAGTTATGCGAGATATGTATAATCGCAAATATATAACTATCCATTATATATATTTAAAAAAAAAGGACGGTATACAAATACTTATGTGCAAAAATGAAATACATATGCATGGAATGATTTGAATCTTGTTAATGGTTACAATACACACAAAAACAACAAAATCTAAAACTATCTAAAAACCATTTACATCATCTAAACAGTTTTAGTTTGGTTTCTTTGTGTTAAGACAATTAACAACCACATATACAAT
This sequence comes from Plantago elongata, assembly GCA_036897095.1. Classification (NCBI taxonomy): domain Eukaryota; kingdom Viridiplantae; phylum Streptophyta; class Magnoliopsida; order Lamiales; family Plantaginaceae; genus Plantago; species Plantago elongata. The sequence continues at coordinate 27,988 of JAYMSP010000090.1, forward strand.
CACTATGTTCTAAAATATTTTCAATTTCCTCATAAAAAAATATTTAGACTGCATCTGTAAAAACTCTGAAGGAGTGTTGCGTGTGGTGTGAGGTTGTGAGCGGAAAAAAATTTGAAATAACATTTTTTAGTAAGTAGTCAGTTGTTGGAGATTAGTGAAGAAGTGTTAAACAAAGTGCAATAGTAAACGACACTTTAACGAACGAGTGAAATGACACTTTAAATAAATCGAAGACTTATTATATTGTTGTAGAATAAAGAAGAAGTGTAAAATAAATTGTAAAATTGAAACGACACTTTTACAAGTGTAATGACACTTTAACATGACAATAAGAGACTTATTATATTGTTTAATACTTTTTTATGCTACACACCTTCACTAAAATCATGTATTATATTTCTATTAGGTATCAACCGATTAGTAAATCAACTACCATATAACTTATCACCCATCATCTGTATATATATATAATAAAAGTAGTGTCGATTCTCAACAAAGAGACATGCCACATAGATAAAATCTTATGTGGAATGCCTCTTTGAATTCTTCCAATTTCATGAACAAAAATAAATCAAAAATAAATTAATTTAGAAGTAACTATTTAATTTTGATATGTTATAATTTTTATTAAATTGTATATAACTTTATACGTAAAACTTCGAAAAATATTTTGAGCATATATTTGGATTCATCTTGGCAAGACGAATCCATATACACCAATCTTAACTAAATAAATTATTTACATATTAAAATAAAAAATTCATAAATTTGAAGATATATTTTGATTTTTTTACGATGAAACGAATCCATAAATGTTAATTATTCATTGAAATAAGATATAAATTTAAATAAGTATTTAATTGTGTAAATTTATATTTTAAGTTCACTATTTAATTTTAGTATTTTGACCGCACAATATATATATATATATATGTATGTATACATATATATATATATGTATGTATACATACATATATATGTATGTATACATACATATATATATACATACATATATATATATGTATGTATAAATATACATACATACATACATACATACATACGTACATACATACATACATATATATATATATATATATATATAGTTTTTATTGAGTCACATATAAATTTATCTATATAACTCTGAAACATAATTTAATTAAATAAATTATTAATTCATTAAAATACATATACATGTATTATAGAAATTTATTCAGTTTAGTTTCATTTAGTGCAATTTAGCTCAATTCTGAATAGTTATAATTTATACAATACTTCAGTTCCGTTTATTCCAAAGTAATTTATTAACATGAGGTTTAAATTAAGGATACATACTCGAACCAGTTACGTGCCTTCTTAAAACAAGGTCTGACCAACCTTTTATAAATAAGTTAGTAAAACATACATTTTTCATATAGGGGGTGCAGGACTGCAGGGTGAGTGTCAAGAAAATTACCATAACATATAAAATTATATCTACAAAATAATACTCCGTCCAGACCAGATTTAACTTTATGTGGCACAAATACAAATTGTAAGAGAATGAATAAAATATAATAAACAATACTCCCTCCGTCCCAAGTTGAACTTTCTGTGGACCCAGACACAAGTTTGAAGAAATAACTGAATAGAGCATGAGAGAAGGTGATAAGATTTTTGTGTTATTTTGATTTATATGGATCTTCGGATCGATGTGTACTTAACTGTTTGGAATGAAATTAAATTTTCCGGTTCCAAAATTAGGAGATATGGTGATAAAGTAGGGAAAAAAGTAAATAAAGTAGGAGTGGAATTTTTCATGGGATGGAAATATGAAGTTGTGAAGGACAAAATAACCAAAATAAAATACAAGAAGATGAAGTTGGGACGGGAGTAGTAATAAAGTATGAAATAGATTGAATAAACAACTAGATATCGTGAAAATGTATGATAGGTAATAAATAAAAAAGAAAATAGAAGTTTTATTTAAGTTATGTGGAGTTGATTGAGATGCTTCAAAATCGAATGAAGATGTTAAATTTAGAACAAAGGGAGTAATTCTTATGTGTTTTGTAGGGAGCCAACGTACTACTTCGGAGTTGTTGGGAGCCAACTATATAAAGTGTGTTATAATAATTTTTTATATTTGGTTCGAGTTTGAAGGATAAAACTTATTTAAAAAAAAAAGGCATGTATCAGTTATTATCTAACGGGTGTAGTTATATGTTATCTCTACCTGTCGGGTCCTGAAGTGGTTCAACTTGAATCCTATTACTTACAAAGTGAATTTGACATGATGAGTCGTATTTTATATTATTTATAGTTATTATAAAACTAGACTAGTTTGAATGTTAGATAGTGATTGACGTTATTTATAAATTTTATTTTTTTAATTAATTAATTAATTTTATTCATTATTAAAAGTAATTATACCGTGGCATTATTACGGGTTAGTACTAGTTGAACATAAAATTCATATTGTATTGTAGTTTTATGAAACATAGTTTATGTACTCTTGATAAGATCAAATTTTATGATTTGTTCGAAGACTTCTAAATTGAAACGTATGATGTTCTTCGGAACGAACAAAGGATATAATTAGTTCATGATATGATGCGGTTCTGCAATTGCGGTGCCAGCAAGCATAGAAAAAACCCCACCGATATACATGGGAGAAAGCTCAAATTCCAAAGCAAGGCAAAGATATCTTTTATCGAAAAATATTTAGTGTCACTATGTTGATGGAGGGTTGACTTTTATAATATGTTCAGTTTGCAGGAAAACCATGGCAGAGAGGAGTTGACTTTGGCAACACATTGAATAGAAGATGAAGTCAAAGTCTTGGTTCAGAAACTGATAGAGGCAGAAATTTACTTACTGTTGGGTTGGGCTTTGTAAAATCCAATGGGATAGAGATCGAAAAGAAAGAAGGTGCCCAACATTTTTGACTCATCAGCTGATTGCTATAAATTGTTGGTGGGTTGTTCACCGAACTGTAACTAGCTGAGCCACCATAGATCCAACACCATGTTCAATTCATCACAATCATTAATCAAATTAAATAATTAACAATATATTGGAAATTCGCGTAAAACAACCCGATGTTGGGCTACTTCTGATATTCGCCCCTCATGTTTTTGTAATGTTGTGACGAACCCTTTAACATTTCAGTGCTCAAGTAATTACTGAATCGTTGAGACTTCGTAATTGACTAATAAGTGAAGTTGTCTATATAAAGCTAATCGACAATAGTGAAGGTGTTTGTTCGATAGAGAACATGGAAATTTCTATTTTGTCTCACAAAATATATGTTATTTGAGAGATGTATCTTTCATCGATTTGTGAAGTGAAAGCGCTACCAATTAGAATGAAGTAGGATACATGTATGCAACATGTATACGAGACGACTAGGAATGACGTTTTACTCGTTTCTATTGCTATCTATTCTACATAGATGCAAGTCTGACACAATACCATCCACATTTTTAGTTGCATTTCGAGGTAAAAAACTGAATATAATAAGTCCGAGTAACATGTGGTAAAATACTGAAATTGAGCTTTAAAAATCGATAGGACATGCATTTGGGGGAAATATCCGTCCATGTTCAATACGTAACTGATACGAAACAACCTGACTTCTTGGAGTATCCATGGATCATAGAGAAGGAGCATACTCGACGATGGATATAAAAACCCTAGGGGGTGCGTTTCGAAAGTCCCAAATGTCATGTGCGAACCTCGTAATATCCGAATGTTGAGGGAGCAGGACGCAAAACTTCCAAGGAAAAAGCAAAGAGAAGTAGGAGGGAAAGTAAAGAAAAGAAAAGAAAGAAGAAACCAAGTCATAAGACGCCAGTTTTTCTGTGCATTTATGTGTATCCTCCATAGCTCTGTACCTCCTCATGGTTTCTCAACTAATCCCATTAATTTCACCTTCATTCAATGCTCTAAATTAAAGTCCCAGCTCTTTGTTTGCAGGAAATTAGTTGGAGAGGAAACAAGTTCTTGCTTCTTTTTTTTTTTTTTTTGTAAAATCATTTTCTTGATCCAGTTTACTACTAAAAATCTCATCCTTTTCAAACCTCTCAATTTTCTTGCCTGTGTTAGTACTAAAAGTCTCATCTTTTTCATAATTTCACCATTTATTAGCTTTCCCTTGCTTGAGTTAGGACTAAAAATCTCATCTTTTTCAACTCTTTCCATAATTCCTCATCCAACTGTCTCTGGTGTGCATTAATGGTGATGCCAAGGCAAAAAACCAGTAGAGATGGATGGTGGTGTAATTCAAGGCACACACTGGCCTCACTTATTACCTCTTAATATCTCCCTTTCTATAAATTCCCCTTCCTTCTTACTCCATTTTTCTTCACTCACACACACAATCACAGACTGTTATTTCCAGATAAAAAAGATTCCTTTAGCTTCAATGGATGTATCATTAGCTTTGTTGCTCTTTACTGGAGTGACTTGCTACCTTCTCTGGTTCACATTCATCTCCAAATCTCTCAAGGGTCCTCGGGTCTGGCCGCTTTTCGGCAGCCTGCCCGGCCTGATCGAGAATGCCGAACGTATGCACGAGTGGATCTGCGACAACCTTAGAGCGTGCGGTGGCACGTACCAGACCTGTATTTGTGCCGTGCCGTTCTTGGCTAGGAAGCAGGGTCTTGTAACAGTCACTTGTGACCCCAAGAACCTGGAGCACATTCTGAAAACTCGGTTCGACAACTATCCGAAAGGTCCGACCTGGCAGGCTGTTTTTCATGATCTGCTAGGCCAGGGGATATTCAATTCGGACGGAGACACTTGGCTGTTTCAGAGGAAGACGGCTGCGCTCGAGTTCACGACCCGAACGCTCCGTCAGGCCATGGCTAGGTGGGTGAACCGAGCTATCAAGAACCGGTTCTGCCCGATCTTGAAGTCGGCTCAGGTCGAGTCTAACCCTGTCGACTTGCAGGACTTGTTGCTTCGGCTCACGTTCGACAACATTTGCGGTCTGGCGTTCGGGAAGGATCCGCAGACTCTAGCTCCGGAGATGCCGGATAACAGCTTCGCTTCCGCTTTCGATCGCGCAACCGAGGCTTCGCTGCAGAGGTTTATTCTTCCAGAAGTTATCTGGAAGGTCAAGAAATGGCTCAGGCTTGGAATGGAGGTCAGTTTGAGTCGAAGCTTGGTCCATGTAGACGAGTATCTGTCGAGTGTGATCGATGCACGTAAACTCGAGCTTTCGAATCAGCAGAAAGGTGCTAATCCACATGATGACTTGCTGTCCAGGTTCATGAAGAAGAAAGAGACTTACACTGACAAGTTCTTGCAACAAGTGGCCTTAAACTTCATTTTGGCAGGGCGAGATACTTCCTCAGTTGCCCTGAGCTGGTTCTTCTGGCTAGTCATACAGAATCCGAGAGTCGAAGAGAAGATCCTCCATGAGATATGTTCAGTTCTGGTCGAGACACGCGGTGAAAAAGTTGAATCTTGGGTCGACGAGCCACTGGAATTCGAAGAAGTAGACCGGTTGGTGTACTTGAAAGCCGCATTGTCAGAGACTCTGAGGCTGTACCCTTCTGTTCCGGAAGACTCTAAGCATGTGGTGGCTGATGATGTTCTACCAGATGGTACATTTGTCCCGGCTGGATCATCGATTACGTATTCGATGTACTCGGCCGGGAGGATGAAGTCTACGTGGGGCGAGGATTGTTTAGAGTTCAAGCCGGAGAGGTTTTTGACCCCGGAAGGTGATAAGTTCGTAATGCACGACTCGTACAAGTTCGTAGCGTTCAATGCAGGGCCACGGATATGTCTCGGGAAGGACTTGGCGTACTTGCAGATGAAGTCGATAGCAGCGGCATTGCTGCTACGACACCGGTTGATGGTGGCGTCCGGACATAAAGTGGAACAGAAGATGTCGTTGACATTGTTCATGAAGCAAGGGCTTAAAGTCGACGTGCATCCACGGGATCTCAGTGCAATGGTGAGGCGTGTAAGTGAGGAACGTAGTGTTCCATCGTGTGGTGGCGGTGGAGAGGCGGAGGTGGTGGTGGTTGGAGTGGTTTAAGGTGGTTGTTGGGGTGTAATGAGGGGTATAAATGTTAGTAGGGTGGCTTTCATTAACAGCTGATGAGTTGTTTAGATCCAACTCAATGGAAAGGTGGCTGGATTTTCTGACATTTAGGGAGAATTGTGGGACAGATAGTCACATGGATGAATAGTTTGGTCTTAAATTGGTTAAAAGGCACTTGATACACATGATCTGGAGCTCATGTTTGAAGGTACTGCAAGATCTGCAGGTGGTGAAAGTGATGCTGCTATCTTATGCTACTTCAGTTTTTTTGTTTTCCTTTGTGAAGCCAATACCTCTTTGTTTTTTAGGACAAATTCTTAATCTTTTTGGCAACTTTATGTTTGAGATATATTGTATTTATAGTGATGAGTATTCTTTTTATTCCTGATTTCGTTCCAGTTCCGTTTCTGTGATCTGTTTTTATTTCAGCTTACAACAGTTTTTGGGTATGTGATCTGTGCAAGAATGATGTGTTTACTGAGTAGTTCTGTTCTGCAAACTAGTAGAATCAGAAACATGAAACAGGTCCTGAGTTGCCTACAGGGTCATTATTCGAGGTGTGTTTATCAGGAGAAGACACCTTATGATAAACTAAATCTCCGAGAGAAAAAGAGAGCATCTGTAACTAGTGTCTTATAATCACCGTCTGAGTAAGATTTGTTACCAAATCAGCTCAAGTTCACATTATAGTTCTTGTGATGGAAATGCGGTAATCATCGGATTATTCCAAGGAATTAACATAAGGGGTCAGATTGTTCAGCTACTATACAACTACACGGTTACACCAGCAGATGGGCCGAACCTTCGCGTGCAGTTGCTAGTTCTCCTTGAATGTTTCAGAGCATTACACATACACCTGCATCAGGATTTAGGGGAGGGTATTGAGAATATTACATGACCTTAATGCTTAATATTCAAGATATAGGGAAAGAGAAGTGTAAAGGCTAAGTTCCATTAGAATGTAATCAGTTGTATTGAAATATATAATTTACATAGCCTAAATGCTTAGTTTTCAAGATTCAGGAAAAACAAGTGTAAAGGCCAAGTACTCTTATCTTTTCTGATTGTTGATCATTACATGTACTAATATTGTTACTCTCATTGCAGTTGTCAAGAAATTAGCATCATTTCTATGCACAAAATCAACCATCAAACCAGTTGGCTTATCGATAATGACAGGAAAAAATACAAAGAATTGCATAAATCTCAAGAAAGGGGAGCATCTAACTGCATTTGCTACAAGCATTCAACAAAAAACTCAACATTCACATAATATTGGGTGTACTTTCAAATACAATGTGGTGGAGAACATAAAGAATCGCTACATCATACAACAGTAACGGAATGAAATGAATGCACCAACATTTGGACATACATAAATTAACCAACCGATCAACAACAAGAAGGGCCTCGATCACCAAAACAACAGTAACGTACCAACCGAAGCCAGCATAAGATGACCCAAGATGGCAAAATCCGAATTCTTGCGAGCAGATGAAGGTCTTGGGGACGATTGTGACTCACTACCACCATCTCCACCTGGAGCATCAGCAGCAGGAGCAGCAGCAGCATCAGGAGCTGGGGAAGGAGCAGGTGTTGGTGGAATGTCGGTCCCAAAGATAGCTTCGGGTAGCAGAACTTTATCAGTCTCATAAATTGCAACAGGATCAGTGGAGTATACTGCACTTATGACTTTAGTTTTGGTCCAGCCAGAATCGAGGTGGACAGTTCCAGAACTGTCTGTAAAGTTCATTGTGTACATGCCACCGGCATATGTAGTAATGGGGCTCTGTGAGCTGAGGTTACGGAAATCAGCTAGTTTGTAGTAGTGAGGCAGGGCATGGAAAAGGCAGAGAGATTTCATTTGGTCGCTTGTGAGATTGGAGATTACGGGCTTTTTAAGGGACGAAAAGGCACTGTCTCTAGGAACGAAGATGGTAATTCCTTCCTCAGTGTTATTCGCTTGGTTCTGAAAGGTTTCAATAACTTTGGAGGTCTGGAGGTAATGGAGGAAGGTCCCGAATGGTCCAGCAACCGAGAGTAACTGGGTCAGGTTCACATAGTCCGGTGCCGGAGCAGGTGCTGGTGTAGGAGTTGGAATTGCAGCTGCAGGTGCACCTTTTTGTGCATTCGTCGATGCTAAACAAATAAGAGCAAAAACACCAAACACCAAAAACTTCATTCCTGATCCCATCTTATATATCGATCCTTTCTTTCTCCGAAAAATCGAGTCTTTATCAGCTTCTTCTGCATCAATATCAATCCAATTGCATATTCAGTTACACAACAAGGGTTTTAATTGGCACAGAATAAAAATCAAATCTTGCAGAGAAATTTCAAAACTAAAGCTCAGTGAAGTAACAGTCAAGTAATGAACTTCAGCTCAAGCTGAAATTGGAAAGAAACCCAATTCATCCTGAACCAAGAAACACAAACCAAGCTCAAAACCCAACAAGGAAAAAGCATAAAATGAGATCTTTAAGCTAGCAAGATCTAGCAAACATGCACAAGACCATACTTTAACACTAACAAGAAATCAAGAAATTGAGCTTTCAGACACTCAGATCCATACAGCATTGCTAAAGCAAACACAGAATAACCAACATAGAACACTAAAACCACATGATTCAGATCCAAGAATACAGAGTATGAACAGTAACAACACACAAAACAGAGTAGTTGTTAGTTATACTACAATTCAGAACACATTTGCATTGATAATCACGAAGAAGATGCTAGGGACTAACCTGGGAAATTGGTAAGTCAGAACATTGGGTTTTGTGTCGGTGGATTGGAGGAGATTTTATAGAGAGAAAAGTGGAGTGAGTGGAGATGGAGAAGAAGAAAGGTTGGTTTGAGTGCTCAAATAGAAGAAGTGAGACTGGAAGTTGAATCACTGTAACTAAATGAAAAATTATTACTACTAGTTACCTTCATTATTCTTATGCAAACTCATTCCGTTCTATTCAGTTTCGTCTATATATATTTTATATAATTTAATTTAATTTAATTATATTTAAATATATTTTATATCATAATTCAGTTCAAATAATTACCGTCTATGAAACAAAATTACTTAGTGATTGATTGGTATTACTATTACCATTAATGTTTAGTAGGTAAGGATGGTGTAATTATGTGGTTTTTGTCATTAGGGGGAAATGGGGAATGAAAAGGTGGGTGCTTACTTTGACAGCTCGAAAAAGGAGAGTCAATAATAAGTGAATGGAGTTACATTTTTACCAGAAAAGCATTGAGTTTGGATGAGTTCAAATTCAATTATCTGGCTGGAAATTATTGCTTTTTAGAATGCTTTTGTAATATTCTATGAATTTTGAACTTTTTATTAATGGGCAAATTGTTTTCTTACACTTTAAATAAATATAATGAGTAAGTCTTCTTTTTCGTATTGAACTGTTTTAAACCTCGTTACGTAATATTTAACTTGTGAGTTTGTATATTACGACATACTTTGTCATACTCAATGTATATCAATATTAAAAGTTTAATTTCATATTCGTTGAATAAAAAATAAAATGTGCACAATTATCTTTGTATGCTCCAAATGGCATAGGGTACCCGGACAGTAACCATCTCCAAGAGACTTGATAAGAGATTTTAGGCCCTGTTTGTTATACCGTTAGAGTGGTCATTTCCTCACTCAAATTGAATATTTTGTAAAAAAAATTTAATTTCACTTGAAAATGCCACTCAAATTCTATCTCAATCCTTGCTTTTACCATTCTGTCTCTGGAATTATTTACTGGTACTAGTTTTGGTATTATTCAAAAATTTGGTCCACCATGTCCATAGTCATGATTTTTCCTTTTAATTCTCACTGACATGATTTGATTTAACCTTGTGTCCCATTTGGTTACACGCCAATACACACATCTGTAACGAAGCTCCTTCTATCATTCCATCATGATTCGCATTATGGGCAGGCCCGAGTAGGGGGAGGATGTGATGAATGCCCGATAGATATCACCCTATTCAGGTTTGAAGGTTCGAAATAGACATCATATGAATGTGGTATATGAGTAGATATATAATAATATATTGTATGACGAGTGATTTCATAAGTAAACTTTAAAGTATTATCTAAAGAGATACGTAATATCTTATGAATGATATCTCGTTAAAGATCTATACAATTGAGTAAATGTAATAATTATGTAAAATTTTACTGGGTTTATATTATATTGCAAGAAGGAGATGCTAAGTTAAACTAGTTATGAAACAGAAACAACATGGGAATAGATTGAGATAGAAAACGATGGTTGTATAAATAAACTATAATAAATGTTGGTTGAAATTTAATTTTCAGTTTCTGTTGGGCTGTCTTAATCATCTTCCAACTTATTCAGATTTCTTATTTGCTGGAGTAGTATTAAAATACAACAATTTTACAATAGCCGGGCATTATTATAAGCATGCAGCTAATGAATCTTAATCTCTAACCAAAGCAATGCTTCTCACGCTTTTCCACCTTACTCAACCCTTTTATTCAATTCATAATTAGCAATATGGTATACACACAATAATAACGTGCCGACGAGATGAACTTACTGCTTTGCCAAAATTTACAGCAATGGTTGGATTCTATTGCAATCGCGAAGGAAAGAGAATTTGGGTTCGGTTTGTAGACATACAAATTGTGTCAATGGTGAACATAAAATGGTACAATGAAATTGAACTTCAGTGATTTAAGGAGGAGGTGCACGGAGATGCACGGTTTGATCCTTAATAAAGTCATAAGTTGTTTTAGGAGTAACTAGGAGTAAAAGGCTGTTGATATTATTTCAAGAAAGATAAAAGGATTGAGTGTGTGTGTGTACTTAAAAGTTATATATAAATATATTTAAGCGATATAGGTAGTTAGAGCAACATATAATGTAAAAACTCGTACGACAAGATCAACACTTTATAATAATATTTAATGCAAAAAGTAGGTGATTATTCGATCTACACCGTTAAAATTTTAATTCAACGGATTAAAATAGATGACTAACGTTATTGTACAGTAACTTCTTAGAAAATTGTAAATGATATAAATAAATGCATATTATTAATTTTATCGTTTACTTATATGCATTTATATCTATTAGTCAAAAAATTTGGTGTGTTACAACATCTCTTCCACATTTACTAAACATCAGAGGTAGCAGTATCATCTAAGAAACCTTTGTATCCTCCGCTGTCGAATTTCCTCAGGAGAAAGTATCCGAGAACTAACACCAGGAGGCCAGTCATCGTCAATGTCACTACGTTCAGTCCCACACATTTCGCAAGCAGACGACAAATTCAGATTATCATATGTACACGCCCCACACCTCCACACATCAGAAATACTTGGCCTCCCCACAGTCCCTCGACCATATAATCGGTTCCTTGGCGACTGAAACATGCCAAAGAAGGATCTCAGAGGCCAACTTATAGTCCTAAGGAGGCCCCTTGCCAGTTTCACAATCGGGTTTGGACCAGAGTAAGATGGTTTCAAGTATAGATACAGAATCCCAGCCAAGACTCCCCCGAGATGACCAAGAAACGAGACACCAGGAACAAGCATTTGCACGAGAATAAGTTCTGCCCATGCAGCGTAACGTGATGGCACCATGACCCCATGCACAAACGTGTAGTTATCTGACCGGGAGTATAAAATGACCTTCATAGCAAAAAGCACGCCGGAGAATCCCACAGCATATTCATTGTAATAGGCTCTCTCATAATCAAAAAGCAGAAGACCTTTAGCCAATACAAGTGTAATACCCTGAGACATACCGAGTAGAACAGCAACCATAGATGTGAATTCTACGCTTCCCATTTCGCGCTCGAGCTGTATCCCCTTCCATAACAGGGATAACATATTATAGACGAGGTGAGGTTCGCCGACGTGATAAAATGGGGAAAGGAGAAAGCGCTTCAGATCCTTGTGCTGTGCCACCACAGAAGGTAAATTGAATTAGTCATATGAACTACACAGATGCACACACATGAATTTCACATAGGTCTTTTGTTATCATTATCAATAGACAATAATTATGTGGAGAAGTAGTAAATGTCAATCCATTTGAAATTAAATAGGGTTAAGAGCAATAAATTCCACAATTGCTAATCTATTAACACTAGTCAAGTAGCTAGTGCGACAGTGAGTGTACAAAATAATTTTTCTACTAAATAGAAGTACCAGTAATACATCAGTCAGGAGCCTAGTTCTGCCATTATGAAGTGCACAAGAAGCTTCTGAATTTGTTTTGATTGACAAAATAGACTCTTCACAATTGGAAACTCACATGCTTCCAAAGCTGAGTGTATTTACAGGAACGCTAGTAAAATATGAAGCCTTTATACTAACATAGTTAAAAGTTAAAACTATGAGAATTTTGAAAACTTGGAACCTTGAAAATTTTGATTTAGAAATGCTGTGAAGAAGCACATCCTCTTTGGTCACGATGGTATGTCCACATTCTTACTAAGCCTGAGTTGGCTTTTGAAGAACAGGCTGATCAAATAACAACTTAAACATCGTTCTTCTAGAGATCATCATTCTGTTCAAACTTAATGCCAGCATCTATACTGTAGTATAGAGCACCGTATAAAAAAACAACCTAAATCAAAATGACAAAACGTTTGAACTGCCTCTCATGTGTATACTGCACATGGTAACAACCTTCACTTGCATAAATTAAGATTGAGAGCCTTCAGTGTGGCTCCCACCGTGATATATGCAGAAGCAGACCTTCTATAGAGGATTCAGAGAATTGCAGAAGCAGAGCCTTCTATAGAGGATTCAGCAATGACGCACACACATACAAAGAACAATTCAACAACATAGCCAAATGGACACTTATACTCCAGTGCGCACAACGTACTCCACCTATCCATCGTAAACACACTAGCCATCACTACAAGCTAATCTCAGTAAAAACTCAACACCTTCCATCACCAACTCATACCACTCAAGACACTCTCCTACTTACAACAACACGAGCAACTTCCATCATCCTTAGCTCAATCTACTCACTTCCACATAACACAACGCCCCAACTAAGTAACTAGAAACGTTTTCGTTATCTCACACTCCGAATATCATCAAAACAATAAACATAAATGTAATCACACACACTACGACAAGCTCAAACACAACCACCAGCCAGTATTCAAACTAGAGAGATACAAAAGCAGATACGAAATTGGTGAAGCAAATGCAAACCTTGAGAATGAGGTAAGGATTGAACCAGACTTGGTCTAGGGTTGGGAGAAGACGATCGAGAACCTCAGGAGCACGGAGGTAAATCAGCGTGTTGGCGGCGATTAGCCCCGCCGTGACAGGTGGTTTCCGGTCGAGACGATAGTATTCGCTCGCCGCCTGTACCAACAGTAACCCTGTCATTCCGCCTATTCTGCCTCTTCCTCTTCCTCCTCTTTCCATCGATTGACTGATCAATTGATCCAATTCTTCTGATTTGTAGGTTAATTGAAAACTATACGAAACAATTTTGTTCAATTTGTGATTGATTTGTGTATGTACAGGTTTGCTATGCTTCGTTGGGAGGTTAGTGTTCTAATACCAGAAGAAGAACATTCTGGAGGCTTGGGCAACAAGTAGAGTCACGTGCCAAAATGATTTTCAAATGTTTGGTATAGAATTGAAATTGAATTGTCCGATTTTGATTAGAAAATTTATGTGAATTATTTTACATGAAAATATAACTGGACTGAGATTCTACGTCGAATACCAATATCCTTTTAAATTAATTTCGTTTTCTTTTACACTATAACTAAATTCATTGCAATACTTTGAACTAATATGCTTAACTAATTCCATGCGTCTAACAAAAGACCCCTCCTCCTTCCTGGGTCTTCACTGGATTTCAGCTTAAGTCAGTGGTGTTGAGTTTTATTTGATTGAAATTACGTGTGAGGTTTAATATATGAAATTTTATATTATATGCTTCTCTAAAAATGGATAACAATACATGAGTACAACAAAAGAACACATTTAAACAAGACCAGTGAACTTCTCTAGAAACCTGTTGAACACATAAAATGGCCCTTGATAGATCCAGTAGTGAGTCAATGTGTGCCGAAAAAAGATGCTTTATTGACAATTTTCACAGTCGAACGAGTGAAATATCAGGCAATGAATTATCATTATCGTCCTTTGCATTCTTTGGCAGGCGGGATTTAAGGTTAATAGGGGATGATAAATCATCAAAGTCACAAGATTTATGAAGATTCATGCTTTTGGCCGGAACGCTGCAGCCAAGAGAAACATATATAATTTTTGGGGTATAGGAATTAGGAGTGAGTAACAATCTTAGATATTAACTGATTCAGTTCTTCTCTCTTGGATTCTGTTGCTTCCAGTTCCAGAGTAACCTGTTGAGTGTAGGAGAAAGAGAGATCAAAGAACATAGATAGACAAAGTCATTGCAGCTCTAAACATGGAGAATGTATCTCTTTGAAGCTTATGCTACTTGTGAAGAAGAGCAGACATAACTCAAGTCCCAAGACACGCGAATTAGAAAAAAAGAAAGAAAAATAGGTTTATGAAACAATGCATGCTCACCTCCTTGAAAATCTCACTGCGAGAAGTTTCCTTGAAGCCCTGTGAAAAGACCGAACCCATCAGTACTAACATATATGTAGATGCAGACATAGATGCTAAATAAAGTGTGTATAGATCAAAGAATGTCAAGAAAAGGAGATGACCAGTTTGTGGAATAGGTTGAGTGATGCTTCATTTGATTCTCCAATTTTTACACGAAAGGCACGGATGGAACAACTTTCCACGGCAAACGCCATCATCAGCAGCACTGATTCTTTGGCGAGTCCTTTCCCACGACTGCAAAAATGCAAGTGATGAGGAAAAGGTTATGAAAGGATTGAGTATATTAGTGGGATGATGATTTCATTCAATGAAGTATCAAAGGTTGTTGATGTAATCCATCCATTTAAGTGATCGTTCAAGGATCTGTGAGGCCTCCTGAACTGGACATCATCTCTAATGTATCAAAGTGAAAGTTAAGGCCTATTTAGTCAATTCAAATGGTTAAAAAACATTAAAGTTTTTTTTTAGAGTTTCAGTTGTTAGTTTGTTACGGATCGAGAGTAATCAAAGAGCCTAGTTTGCGGGATGTAAATCTAAATCAGTACAAGACCTTAGAATTTGTAATGTGGACTAATCTGTATTAATCATGAAAAAATGCAAATATATGCAGAATGTCAATGAACATGAAAGAATCAAATACCTCTTTTCTTCAGCAATCATAATTTCAACCTCTGCCAGTTGAGGATCATCCAAGTCATTCATAAATATGTTCACGTCACCGACCATAGCTGAAATTCAGCAGTGTAAAAATAAGAGGCTGTCTAATACATCTGCGAAACATAACTATAACTAGAAAGCACAAACTTTTTGCAGTACACATTGCATAGAGTCCAGATGCTGCATATTTTTCTTCAAACACTAATATGAAGCTTTAACTAAACTGAAACACATATACAAACACTGTTATGGACCTTCAGTATGTGATTCTCCATGAACAAATTCACCAACCACTAAATCCTTGTCCAGCACTATAAATGTCCGCTCTGCAAACAAGGTCCATAAAACCACAACTCAAGTTAAAACTCTGCGTTATCTCGAAGCCAACCACATAATGCAATTACAGATTACAGAGGAGAGAACAATGCATACTAAAGGGGTCTTGGGTCCAGGAAATCTGCATGTCATACTCTTGATCAAGAGTCAGAGGCTCAGATGCAGTAGCCTCGAGTATGGCTGCGTCTTGCATCCACGAATGGTACTTCGGAACATGCTCCTTCATATAAGGTACCAGTATAACCTTCTCACCTTCCAAACTCACCTTCATATTCTCTCTTTTCTCTGTAGTCATACCTACAAATGGAATTATATCATGTCATTCAAGAATGTTGTAAAAGTTGAATCTTGGATTGTACATAGAGTTACAGAACAGAATGAATTCAGTTGGGTAAAATTGCATGTCCTTTAGAGTTATCGAAGTAGTTTGAAATGCTTAAAAACAGAGTTTGATGGTCATTGAGACATAGGATCGAACAGGTGGTCTGCAGAAAAGTGGTGAAGGAAAGTGGAGTACAAATGCGGCAAGATTCAATTTTTTGCAAAAGGCGAACGTATTAGTGGGTTTGGCAGATTAATGGCTCCCTTACCGGAAGTATGATTGAATTTGAGCCACCGGAGAAAGAAACTCAGTACAATTGGAACGGTAACGGAGTTAGTTACAGTTAACACTTCACAGAGTGACAGAGTACTAGGTATATATTATATTATAGCAGGGTCGGGCGGGCTGGAAGGAAAAAATAACGATGTATTTAAAAAATTATTTGTTAGCGAATAAGTTAAACGAATTCACCTTTTAATAGATGTTCCTTCGTTCTTTAAAAGTTGTTCGTTTTACTTTACGAGGAAACATTAAGAAAGATAATATTATAATAATATATATTAAACATCGATTTTATAGGTAGTTGATTGGATTGTTTAGTTTACCTTTTAATTTTTTTGGAGTTAGAGGATAATATAAATTTTTAAATATTTTCTAAATAACTTAAAAATTAAAGGGACAACTATATTGGAATGTTTAAAATAATAAAGTGATCAACTTTTAAAGAACGGAGGGAACTGAACGTTCGAACTAGTTGATTCGATAAACTTATTTATATGGTTTATTTGAGAAAGACTGAGCATTCAAGAGTCAAGAACACCACTAAAATTTAAAGTATTGTACTATGACTCCCACAAATCACGCCAAACAATTCACAAATAATTGCTCTAAATTTCTACTAATACTTTACATCTTTCCAAGATGACCACGCCATAATCTCTTAACATGTTCTTTAACTTTTTGTTAATAGTTTAGTGTAAGTTCTATTGTACTTTGTACACTGATATAGCAATATGATGACTTTCAGCAAAGAACTATACTGAGAACTCACAAAATCTGGAGATGGCAACAACATATGCAGCTCTAGTCTCTCTTATGAATCTCCTGACCCGATTCCAGCACCCGAATTGCCCAGTTTCTTTTAACCGTTCGCAGCTACAATCTATGTTCGATAAAGTCAGTTCCTTGGTTGATTTTCTTGAAGCTTATTCGCAACGAGTAAGTAATGATTCACTACGAAAAATGGCAGATGCTGCTTTCGCAGCAGAAAACATGATTGAATCCTATTATGTAGATCATGTTCTGACAAGATTGGCCAGAATCCCTGACACAGGCTATGAGGTCCTGTCTCAAGGTTTGGAGAGAGCAGTTTATGGGATGGATCTTATCATCCAGGAAGCCATGGGAGTTAACGATAGTAAGGGCGAAAGGGTTCAACTTCCGAGTAAAAGGAGAAGAGAAGACCGCGGAGGCCTAGTGGTACTGCCTACTCGTGGACTTGTGAAGATAGTAGGATTTGACGAAGAGCTGCCTCGTTTGATGGATCAGCTCACCTCAGATAGGTCCAGTCAAGAAATCATCCCGCTTGTTGGTATGGCAGGTATAGGTAAGACTACTCTTGCCAGAAATGTTTATGACCGCTCTTATATTAGGAACCATTTTGATGTTCGAGCTTGGGTAACAATATCGCAGTCACACACAGTTGAGAAAGTTATCCGTTCCATTTTACATGATATGCATGTTGATGTTGATGAAAGTAAGAACAGTAAGGAAGAGATGGGAGATAGGTTATACAAAAGTCTGTATGGTAGAAGATATCTGATTGTGCTGGACGATATTTGGGACACGTGGGTATGGGGGGAGATCCAGAGGTTCTTTCCTGACAACAATAATCGAAGTCGAATCTTGCTAACTACTAGGCTTTACAATGTTGCGCTTAGTGTTGGCTCGTGTAATCCTCATGTTATCAAGCTATTAGATGATAGTCGAAGTTGGGATTTATTGAGTGACACCGTCTTTGGGCAAGAAGTTTGCCCTCCTGAATTGGTCACTTGTGGGGAGAAAATCGCAAAGGGTTGTAAGGGACTTCCTATGACCATAGTGGTGGTTGGAGGGCTCCTGAAAATGTCGAACAAGACAGTGCAGCATTGGGAGAATGTCGCGGAAGATGTTAACACTTTTATTAATGTAGAAGAAGACGGGCACTGTTTGGAGATATTGTCCTTGAGCTACCATCACTTGCCTGTTCATTTGAAACCATGTTGCTTGTACTTTGCAACTTTTCGAGAAGATGGCAAGGTTGGTGTCTCAGATCTCATAAAACTCTGGATTGCTGATGGATTCTTGAAACCTGATAAAGGTAGAACCTTGGAAGAGGTCGGGTTAGAGTGTTTGAACCATCTTATAAACAGGAACCTTATTACGGTTGAGGATCAAGAACCAGGTGGGCAGCAGATAGTAGATTGTGGCTTCCATGATTTGTTTTGGGAATTTTGCTTGCGCGAAGCCTCAAGGGAGATGTTTCTTTATCACTTGAACAAGGATATGCTTGATGTTGCAGGGAGATTAAGCAGTGAACGTCGTTTGGTCTGTCATCTGCATAAAACCGAACTCAGTCCCTTGCCATCCATTCCACTTGCTCGTTCTTTAACTTACGTCTCAGATAGGCCTATTGAGTGCCCCTTGGACCTGCTAGACTCTGCCTTTTGTAAGTTATTACGCGTATTGGCAGGCATTTTCATGGATCTGGATCTGGATCTTACGCATCTTGCTAATCTGCGATACCTTGCTTGTATAGTTAAAGAGGCCGTCAATGTCTCAAGATTCTTTTCCATCCCGTCTTACTGTGGAATCTGGAGACTTTGGATCTTATAAGATTCCAAAACATAACGCTACCATCCGAGTTTTGGGAATTACCAAATCTAAGGCACGTGTCGATTTGTGGGGGCGGGTCAATCCTCTTGCCGGATCCTGCAAATGCCCAAAGCAAGTGTGTGCTTAGCAATCTGCACACTCTTATTAGCATTGGAAACTTCAATGTCACCAGTAAGGTAGTTCTGAAGATTCCGGGGCTGAGAGTGTTAAAAATGAGATATGCCCATGACTTTTGCTCAAAGGAGTTGGGCAAATGCTCATCTTATTTCACCAATCTGACTAACCTTGATAAGCTTGAAAGGCTCTCATGCGATTTTGAGAGAGATATGGAAGACGTGACATGCGTTTTCAATGAGCCGAAGAACCTAACACTGCCACTCAACCTGAGGGAGCTGTTTTTGTTCAGATCGCATATTCCATGGGAGTATATGTCCATTGTTGGTTCATTGCCGAAGCTTAAAAGCCTTAGGATAGGCAGTAATGCATTTTATGGCGAAGTGTGGAACTCAATTGAAGGAGGGTTTGTGTGCCTCAAAAGTTTGTCTATTGGATGCTGTAATCTAAGGTACTGGAGTGCAGAGAGCTCGCATTTTCCAAGACTTGAACAACTGGAACTTTGGGAACTGGAGTTGGAGGAGATACCTTTGGATATCGGTGAGGTAACTTCACTTCAGGCAATCACGTTGAGTACGATGAAGATGTCTGCTGTTAGTTCTGCGAAAGAGATACTAGATGAACGGTTGAACCAAGGAGACGATGAAATATTGATCAAGGTTTACTATCAGGGAAAACCGGATGAGGAGAGGGAATTGGATGATATGGCAAGCAACAATTTTCGAGTTCAGTTTAGGGCAAGTTTTTCATGATTCTACCCTTTGCCTCTTGAAAATTCAGTTTCAACTCAAATGAGATACAGTAGATGATTGTACATATAACAACACTGAGTTCAACAATTATTCATAATACATCGCGATAAGCGGTGCTTATAAATTTTATAAAATTAATCAAATTTAGGTTATGTATAAATTCGTATATTATATTTCATGAGACATTAGTATTTTGGATGGATAAATGCAAAAAAAAATCTATACAATTATATATACAAGTTAATTTAGAAAGTAGCTGAATTTTGAATATATAAGTATAAGAGTCTCTATAGTTTATTTGTTGGATGAGTTGACTTAGATTAACTTAAAATGATTAATTTGTATGTAAATATAGACATTTTAATATTTCTTATAAGGCGTGAATTGTATCAATCATTTAGTAGTTTAAGGGGTTATGTGACTATAATCATAAATATATAACAATCCATCATTAGTAATATATTAATAAAAACGACGACATACAAATATTTATGTGTAAAAATGAAATACATATACATGAAATGTGTTAATGGGCGCAGTATACACTTAAGAACAAAAAACCTAAAACTATCCAATAACCACCGTTCTAGTTTGGTTTATTTGACTAAACTCAATCAACAACCACAACGTTCAACGTTCACCTAGACTAATACTGTTTTCAATTTCTTTAGAAAAAATATGCTGAACTGCATATGTAAAAAGTCTTAAGGAGTGATGTGTGTGTGGTTTCTTTAGAAAAAATACTCCGATCTGCATATGTAAAAACTCTTAAGGAGTGATGTGTGCGCTGTGTGAGATTGTGAATGGAGAAAATTTGAAATAACATTTTTATAGTAGTTAGTTACTGGAAAATAGTGAGCAAGTGCTAAACAAAGTGCAACGGTGAACAACATTTTAACGAGTGAACACGTTAACATGATAAATAAAGAATTATTGAATTATTATAGAATAGAGAGAAAGTTGTAAAATTGAAACAACCTTGTTAAAGTGTAATGACACTTTAACAGGACAATAAGAGTATAATAAGAGACTTATATATTGTTTAATGACGCATGTATTTTGCAGTTTGTCAACTTACTGACTAAACTGGAAACAAAATTTGTAATGCACCAATACTCAATAGATCAAAAGGACAGGATCACGTTCAAAACTCGGACTGGGCTCAAGCTAGTCTACTTGGTCATGTACATAGGGCAGCTACCTTGTCATTTTTGCCCACCTATTTCTGCAGGCCCGACTACTTCGGCCTCAAGTGTTTCAGGCACTTGTGGGATAGGATTTGCTTCGTGCTGAATGCTGTCCCCCCACTTGCTCACAAGAGCCATGTTCATCATCTCATATATCTTTCCCCCGAGTTGTGCAGGGCTCTCAGGCTGTACAATGTATGGAAATATAAAGTTCATAAGCAGATGAATATGGTTTAACAACACTTGCACAATGACAAACTATAGTGAAATCGTGATTATAAATTACTGGGTGATGGATCACATATCTTATTTGCTTGGTTCCAGCCACAAATTTAAGATTTCTAAACATTGTTTAATCCTTTGCAATTACATTTATCGGCAGGATTAAAAATATTAAAACTTACCGTGAAACCACTGGACATCAAAGCTGTGTCATACAAGAGATCAATGGCCTTCAGGGTTTCCTCATCATCTGGACTACTCTTGCATGCAGCCTGAATGCACAAAGCACACAAGTTGAGGCCAAGAGAACAAGAAAACAAAAAATGCTTGCAATAGCTCACAAAATAATTATACATTTAAAGTTTTGATGATTGAATGTTCTGGGTTGATCTCAAAAACTCTCCGGCTTTTCATGAAGTTCAGGCCGTCTGCATTACCAGCTGATTGTACCTTCATCAGCCTACAAAAAGTGACAGGTTATTTTGCAACCATCCTCATGAATGGACAACTTGACATGTACATGTGGAGTTTTGTGTATTTTGAAGGAAGACCTCACACCTCTCCATATTTGCCGACCAACCAAACTTCCCAGATGCAAGTACACACGGGGATGTGCTGAGACGATTTGAGATTTGAACACTTGCAACTTTGTCACCCAAACGCTTTTTTATCCAGTCACAAGTCTGACCAAACTCTTGCTTCATCTCTTTTTCCTTCTCTTCATTCGTGTCACCTATTAACATTGCATACAAGAACATCAAAATAAGATCGGCTGACTAATGATGAGGTCATGAATCATAGGAAAATACACTTCTAATGGGAACATTTGAAATTTAGACTGTATCAAAACGACCTTGAGGGATCTTCTGCAGAATGCACAAAAAAGAAACTAATTATGCAAATAATGATCTTTTTCAGTCCCAAGTATCATTAGAATCACATATGTGAGTGCAACAAACCTAACTCCCTGGGGAAATCAATATTATTAAGGCTTGGAGAACTGAATAAGAGAACATACTGCTGGAAGAAGTTGAAGGCATCAACGAGGAAAAAGGGGATCAATCAAAGGGTTTTGGATAAACTAACCTAGATCCAAATCTTCTTTACTGATGTCAGCAAAATTCTTCTCCTTGTAAGATTTCAGATTGTGGATAGCAACCTCGTCTATGGGATCCACTAAGAATAGAACCTGCATACAAAAATCGAACAATTTGAAAGTCCTTGACTAAGCTGGGTAAAGATTAAAATTTTCAGAAAGTGGCAAAAGAAAACTAAAACAAGTTGAAAATTCCTACTTCAATATTTTTCTCTGCAAGCTTCTCCAAGAAGGGTGCACTTTTTGCACTAGCAACGCTGTCCGCGGCAATGTAATAAATATCTTTCTGATCAGCTTTCATGTTTGCCACATACTCATCCAGGCTAATCATTTCTTTTTCGCTTTGAGATGAGAAAAAGCGTAGCAATGGTGCAATCCGCTTGTGATTCTCGCGGTCATCAATGCAGCCTAACTTCAAATGTTTACCAAAGTTCTCCCAGAATGTTATATAGTCCTGCAGAAAGATTATTTAGGTAACCAAAGCAACGTAGACATACATAGTTAATCGTCAACAATAACAAGACAATACTTGAAGGAGATGAAAGCACATTCAAATTACTGGTTTGAATTCGCAAGAGAAGTCAGAGGAAGAAACATACATCTTTATTCTCACTCATGCTAATGCCCAGAATCATGTCAAAGGCCTTGCGGACCAAACGCTTCCTCATAATACGCACCTAATAGGCAGAAACTAAACAATATCAGAATCAGGGTGGTGGAATAAATTGGGGAACATGGACGTTTTTCTGCAAGATAAGACAATCGAGATACTTACAATACGACTTTCTTGAAGAATCTCCCTAGACACATTCAGTGGAAGATCACTTGAGTCCACAACACCTTTAACGAAGCTCAAGTATCTAGGGAACTAATCCAAACAAAGACATGAAGTGAATATTTCCCACTCATACTCAAATATACATTATATACAGTTCTAGCTTTGAAAGTAACTCCTGCAATATCTTACCAATTCACCATCAAAGTCATCAGAAATGAAAACACGTTTCACGTAGAGCTTTATGTTCTTTGTCTTGGGATTGGATATGTCATCATTCCCTGTCGGTGATACAGCTGGCACATACAAAATAGACCTAAACTCCACTTCACCCTTTATTAATAAGAAGAAAAATAATGTTAGATACAATTAATGCAGACCACCACTGACCGTACCAAGAAAATTCCCACATACTGATCAAAATTACCTAATCAATTTATATTTTTCAGAAGGAATATTAGTATGTGGAACAAGGAATCTGTAATAGAAAATTCCACATTTCTGAGACCACACAAGCCTTCATTGAATACTACACAAGCCAAAGTTTACCTTCATTATGTCAACATAGACACAAAAAATCAAAATCTCATTAATGCTAGTTGAATGGTATTTCATCTCTAAGATTTTCCTTTGATAGGTTAGACACTTGTTGAAATTAAAAAGTTACCTTCCAATTCCTATATGATTCTACAGTCAACCTCACAACTCGTGTTCACTTTTTCCAAATGGATTTTTTTTTCATTATCATTCAAATTGTGGAAAGTAAAAATTAACAAACTTTTGCAAACAAGCAAATATACTAAGTACAACAACTAATATGTTTCCATAATCAGTGTACAATCAAATAGCAAAAGGCAAAGTACTCAAGGTACTCCTTTAGTGTCTGAAGTAGCAGGGTTTTGTTTGTAGTCAAGTCATACCAGAACTGGTGTCAATGTAAATACCCTAGTTATCCAAAATAAGCAACCAAATGTATTTAGATTTCACCCAAGTAGCAAAAATTCTGACCTCAGTAGTAAAGTGCGAAGAGGCAAGAGGATCCAAGTACTCGTTAAATGTATTCCTGTACAGTTCATTGTATTCCTCGGTGGTCACTTCCTTGGGGTTACGGAGCTGCATCAGCCAAAAATGCATTAATTATAGAGGGAGCTTCACAAACCAAAGACAAGAGCAGCTATCTAGCATAAAACTCAGTTACTCACCCATATTGGCTGTGTCTCATTGGTAAGCTCCCAATCCCAGTACCGCTCAACTACAGTTTTCTTTTTCTTCTGGTGCATCAAGATCATTCGGTTATACATGATCATAATTAAACCGACAAACTTCAATTTTGTAGGCACGAAAAGTGTTCAAAGATAGAAATCAAGCTTGTAACAGTACCTCTGTTTTCTCACCCTGTTCATCCTTACCAGCTTCAGCTGGAGCCTCATCAACCTCAACCTGCAAAGGACTGATATTAGAAGGTGCACCAAGATGAATGCACTCATGGATCAAACATCTTCAGCAAAATAGCATGATCAACTTCAGAAATTGGCAGCCAAAAGAATACAAGCACATCAATATCAAATAGGATTAATATGCTTTAAAATACATACCTCTTTGGTATGTCCTTTCTCTTGCCATGTGAAAATAGGGAAGGAAACAAATTGTGAATAGTTCTTTACAAGCTTCTGGACTCTCTCTGGATGTGCAAAACCTTTATCATCACGCTAATAACCCCAGAAAACAAGACCAAGGTCAAGCAACAAGATTAATCTAAAAAAGAAGAGTATGTTCAAATAGAAATACAGTCATCAACCTTAAGATACAGAGTCAGCCGGGTACCCCTTGGGATGAGCTTAGCAGGATCAGTCTCCTCTCTGATTGTGTAGGAACCTGCATTTGCTTCTCCTTCCCATACATATTGCCGATCAGATTTAGGACTTTTTGTGGATACCTCAACCTATAGGTGGAAATGGAAGTGAGTAAAACTGGTAGTTACACCTTTAGCTTCAGAAGAAGGAACAATCTAAGTAGTACAGCTGACATGCCACATACCTTCTCTGAAACAAGGAATGCTGAATAAAACCCCACACCGAATTGTCCGATTAAATTGCTGTCCACATTAGAATCTTTATTATCCTGTTGGACAGTAACAATGTTAGATACTAAATATTTTTCCTTGGCAAGATATAGAGAACGTTTAACCATTTATTTCAAGAATCAGGAAAAAGATTGCACCTTCAAGGCTTTTAAGAACTTAGCAGTTCCACTTTGTGCAATGGTACCAAGGCAATCGACAATCTCCTGGCGTGTCATACCAATTCCAGAGTCTCTGCACAAACATTTGTGAGCAAGCAATACAGAATACATGAGAAAATCCATAGTTCATGCAACATACGTAATTGTAATTATTCCGTTGTCTTTGTCAGTCTGGATACGAATGTCAAGATCAGATCCATCCTTTAATAAGTCAGGCTCAGTGACACTTAAAAACCGCAGTTTGTCCAATGCATCACTTGCATTGCTGAAAAAAAAGAAAAAGAAAGGTCTTAGTGATTGACGAATAAACATTCGGGGGGCATGAAGAAACAAAATGAAGGCAACAATTATTGAAATGATAGCTAAGTAGAATGAAAATCAAAAGGCAGGCCTGCTTGATTGATAATTGAAATGCTTTTGCCAGTGTGGTGAAGAATAATCAGCTATACATGTGGTAAACAGACACATCCATCACATTTCAGTATCACACTATTTTAGAAACTGTAGCCAACAGAAAAAATCATAGACTGAAACCACAAAATATTAATACTAAATCAATAAGCATACATGAAACCACCTCGGGTACTTCGTGACAATTTACACAAGCTATTGACTGGAAATGGATTTGGATGGGAAAAAAAAAGGAGAAACATAAGCACAAGAAATACAATCTAACTGACAGACCATCAGTTTTTACACTTGACAACTTAAAACGGTACACTTAATAAATGTTTCTTCATTTAGATACATGTTACTCATCCAGCTTACGTAAGACTCACTTTAACATATTACACCATCTCAATAAGAAAGCATTAGAAAGCAAGTCTAAACACACTTTGAAACATTCCCAAGGATATGAACACAAACTCGCCGACTTTTTTTACAAGACATCACAAAAAAAAAAAAAAAAAAAAAAACAAAGCAAGACGGTATCCCCAGAAGCAACATATTTCACTAATAAGCCTAATATATAGACAAGGTCAACATGAAAAGCAACCAAGTAGTTACATTTAGTTTACTAGTAGCACAAAAAACAAAAAAATATAGCATTGAGATGACATGCCTGATGAGTTCCCGAAGAAAAACATCCTTGTTGCTGTATAAACTGTTCACGATAAGGTCCATTAGACGGCTAACCTGTGATAGAAAAGTAAACCAGTTACCAATGGTAGACCAAATACAAATGTTGCTAGAATATGTTAGTACTGGATGTCTGGAATTCTATTCACCTCAGCCTGGTACTCAAATTTCTCAACTGGAGATTCTGATGCAGCCGATGCAGTTGACTCAGAACGATGGCCCTTGACTGGATTGTTTCTCAGGTTGAATGGCACAGTTAGCCTCGTAGAATTGCCCGTGTCACATTTCAACAGGGAGTACCACCTCCTATCACTCTCTCCAGGCTGCTAAAACCCATAAACAAGTATAATTTATTTACCACAAACCACGAAAGTGAGTACAGTACACGTTAATAAATCGACGTTTGCCTATAATACATAGATACAACAAACAAAAGGCAAAAATGTTAGCTTTACCATTTGTCATTAAGGGCGTTTCATTGAAGCTTCACATTTCCTTAAACTATCTCCAATTAGTAAGTTTTATCAGTAAAAACACAATCTTGAAATTGAAATACACCGATTATTCAAAAAACTCGATTAATCAATCAACCACTAGAAGTCAAATTGGTACCAAAAAAATAGTGACTTGAAGCAGAAAAGACACAAACTTTATTAATTAAACAACAAGAATATGTCAAGATGGTACCAAGGAAAATTAATTTAAAGCAGAAAGTACCGATTGGTGATGGAAGGGAGTGGTGGAAGAAAGAGGCGCTGCAACATTCCGGTAGCGGTTTTGTAGGAGAGCAGAAACGGAACGCCTTGAAAGCCTGTGCATTTTTGTGGTTTGGTTGATTGCTTGAGTGATGAGTGTTTGAGAGAAAGAAGAAAGTGCTTGGTTTGCTACCGGAGTGAAAATGGAGTAGGGTTTTAGAGAGGTTTTAGAAGCTTCTAGTGAACCATAGACATGGACCTAATGGCAATGGGGCTTTTTGAGTTTTTCTTTTTCTTTTTTTCTTTTTTCTTAGGAGGGCATTTTCGTCTAATATCGACCTCTGTTGGGTCTTTTTATAAGACGGAGTCGAATTTTACTACTGTCGGGTTGATCTAAATAGTTTTTAATATATTACTTCAAAAATTAATACGTTTTCTTATCCTACAAATTGTTCTCACTTGTAAATGCACGGGATAACTTTTAATTCTTCATTCATCATCCCATTTACGTAAAGGATATCCGCTAAAAATTTAAAACAATATACACGCTTAACTTTACGATTTTTTTTTCTTTTTAATTCTAGATTGGAAAATGTGCACTTTCGTAAAAATAGTTTTCTCAATGTTCTTAAACTCACACAATTGGATAACAGTAGTGGAAACAAGAAACAAAATTGGATTTTGAGTTTTAGTGAAGGATGTGGCTCCATACATCTCACACAATTTCTTGGCACAATGACTGAAAAAGCCAACAGAAGCTTCATCTTCTCTATTGCTCTCATTTGCTTGATTCTACAGCTTTCCAAGACTCAATTGGGTCCAGTGAAAACCAGCCAGAAACTCTCTCTCACCTTCTATAATGGAGCTTTCCATTTCTTGGGCAAACTCCATTTCTCCAGCTCTTCACTGTCCAAGAGTCTCCCCTGTACATTCTTTGCTCTGCAAAAGTTGGATCTTTGTATTTCTACTGGCATTTCTTACTCTGTTTCATTTGTGCAGGTATGGAGAGTCAGAAAGATGACAGCTTTCAGTGTCAATTGCTCAGGGGCATCCCAGAAGGCAAGTTTTCACATAAAAGAACAACCTTTACCATTTGGTGAACTGTTCTTGTTAAGTTTTTCAATTGAAATGTGGTCAATTGCATAAGATTTTGATTGGTTAGTATGTGAAATGTTTGATTTTGTGGCGGTTTCTAAGCATCATTATCATACACTTGTACTAGAGTCTTAAATTTTGGCAAGAATTTAGTGCATTTTTAGCTGGGAATAGTTGAAGTAATGCTCCATTTATATGTACACATAGTTAAGTCTGTTGTGTGAGTTTTTCCCATTTAAGATGATAAGCAGCTCAGTAAGCAAGAGGGCTTGCTTGTTTGTCATAGTTAATTATTAGCTGAATCGGGTTTTGCTTGCTTTGTTTGTTATACGACAGGGAGACGAGATGATTGTATCGATAACTGGAGCAACAGGGTTTGTAGGTAAACGGTTGGTGCAAAGATTACAAGCAGGTACTTATTGTTATTCCACATTCATGTTGGTCAATGGGCATGATGACTAAGTTAACAATAAGAAGATGGGATATAAAGTGTGCAAACGATTTACGCTTGAAAGATATGAATTTCTTTCTGTTTGTCATGCTTACCCTCATACGAGCAAAAACAAATGGCTGAAATCAAATTGCTAATAAATTTATAAAATATGCTGCAACGAGTTATATATACTCAATAGCTTGTGACTTAATTTGCTTACTCTATGGTTTCAATACTAATGGACTGGTTTTGTTTCTCGTGTTGCGTAGAGGATCATCGTGTTCGGGTGCTAACGAGATCAAAGTCAAAAGCCCTGTCAATATTTCCGGGTAAGAAGGTAATGAAGCTGTAGTTTGTACGGATTTCACTATGTGACTCATGTTATGTGTTGATGAGTTTGATAACCATGTTTGTTCCTTGCGATAGCTGACATGAAATGTACCCCAAATCCAGCAGTGTTTTGTTAATTAAAAGTTGTGATACACCAATTCTTGGACAAACTCAAGGAGAGAACATAACGTAATTAAATACCCCATCTTGTTCAATGATCATATAGAAACAAGATAAATAGCTGGCAGATTACACTGTTTACGGATTTCTGGTATCCGATCTCATCATGATTCATGCCTTCCTGATGCCTCTCGTTCTAGACTATTTTGTCACTACGCATTCCATTTCTCAAAATTTTGTCTCACTTATGCTTCCGCTAAAGTTGTTTGTATTTTTGTAGTCAGGGACTTTCCCGGAATAGTAATAGCAGAAGAGCCAGAATGGAATAAGTGCATTCAAGGTTCTACAGCAGTAGTAAATCTAGCTGGAATGCCTATAAGTACAAGATGGTCACCTGAGGTATGTTGTAAAAATTAGCATGCCTAACTAAATATTGTTTTCCCTAGGATATAACTACTCAGACTTCTCTTTACAGCATTTTCATTTGAATGTTACAGATAAAAAAAGAGATCAAAGATAGCAGAATTAGAATTACCTCAAAGGTTACAATCACCTATCCTTAACAAAATTTCTTCTTATGCTGCAACTGCAACTGGTTGGGTGTTGAAGCAAGATTAATTGTTCCGGTTCATATGATAAGGTCACTGATAAAATAAAATACTGGATTGTGCAGGTTGTAGATGTAATAAATAACTCACCTGATGAAATCCGCCCAAAAGTTTTGATCAGTGCAACAGCCGTTGGTTACTATGGTATGTGTCTTGGACTACTCAATTCATTACCTTATTGTTCATCTAGTTATCCTGTACTTGGATTGTAAAAATTAGTGAAACTAGCATGACAAACAAACTCATATATGAGCTCTTAATGCATTTGTTTCTTAATCACGAATTGTTCTACTCCTATTTGATGTACTCAGGGACTAGTGAAACACGTGTATTTGATGAGCAAAGTCCATCAGGAAATGATTACCTGGCAGCGGTAATCAGTTTTACTGTGTTCTTGATCAAAGACAATTCTAGCTATGTGCATCTTTGAAAGCAAATCTTGCATCTCTTTTTTCTCCCATGTCGGATCCAATGCTTTTTTTTTAAAATCAGGTTTGTAGAGAATGGGAAGCGACTGCTTTGAGCACTAATAAAGATGTCAGAGTTACGCTCATCCGTATTGGTGTTGTACTCGGAAAAGAGGGCGGAGCTTTAGGTGTGATTTTGTACCTCTTTTTTTTTTCCTTCCTTGTTACTCTATGAACAATTTGAGATTCAAAAGCAAAATCTACTGTGTTCATGAAAATATTGCAATTTATTGACTCCTTTCAGTATCTCTACAGCTAAAATGATACCCCTCTTCCAGTTGTTCGCTGGTGGACCTTTGGGCTCCGGAAAGCAGTGGTACTACACTAGTCCTGACAAGATGTCATTAATTTATATAGCATTTAAATGTACCCTTTATGAAACTCATTTTGAATGTCGGAAGAAGAATATTTTTCATGTCCTTTCTTGAAATTTAAATTGCCCCAACAAGTGCTATCTTAGTAGTGACATCATAGAACTTTCTATTTTGGTTCGTTAAAACTCTGTCAAAACCTTTATTGTGTTTTGTTATCTTGCCCCTACACAGGTTCTCATGGATTCATGTCGATGACATAGTAAACCTGATCTATGAAGCTTTATCCAACCCATCGTATAAAGGTGAAACTTACTGATCCTACAATTTCTGTCTTTGATGACTACAAGTTGGGTTGAGTAGAATTCTGTATCAAATGATGATGGTTCTAGTTGGGTTTTCCCTTCCACATCATAGTAGTATCAGCAGAAGCTAATAAGTAACTGTTTTAGTTACAAATATGATGCAAGACATATGTCAATTCCACCATGATATATGATAATTATTGGGAGGCCAAAGTTTCACTCTCAAGTTGTCTTTCAAATCGTTAGATTAAAGGAACTTTAACAGGTCTTCCTAAAAGCTTTTGTAATATTTTGGGATTTTGAATAATTATGCGAAGATAAACTTGAAAGTAGCTAGAGTTTGGTGAATCAAGAAATATACGGATATTTATCATGGCTTTTGCTTCCATCAAGTCGAAAACAGTATTTATGTTTTATGCTAAACTTCCAATACTCCTTTTCTGACATAGTTCATGTGCAATACAAATAGGAGTCATCAATGGCACAGCACCAAATCCAGTTCGCTTCTCAGAACTGTGTAATCATTTGGGATCTGTAATGGGACGACCATCGTGGCTGCCTGTGCCAGACGTTGCACTCAAAGCTGTTCTTGGCGAAGGTGCTACTGTGGTAAGACCCTGTCCCTCATAGATGAAACTCTTGCATTCTTGTCTGAAATTTGTCATAAATGGTTAACAAGCTGCTGGATTCTATTGTCTTGCCTCACTATCAAGCAGTATGTCCCAGTGGTTCAAATTATCTGATTTCTGTCACCTACAAATAATAGTACTTTCTCCAAGGACATCAACACCAATGTGTCTTAAATTTCATTTGAGTTTTCCTGCGTGTTCCTTTAAGCGTAACACCTTTTGTTTCGTCTTTAAGTGTACTGATTCATGTGCATTATTCCAGGTACTTGAAGGACAAAAGGTTCTGCCCACCAGGGCCAAGGAACTTGGATTCACTTTCAAATATCCCTATGTCAAAGATGCTCTGAAAGCAATCATGTCTTCATAACATCTCAACATCCATCTGATTCTTTATTCTTTTAACTTGTATCAGTTTTGTCATATTGCTACCAGTTAACTGATTAAACGATCAGAATGTCAACTCAACTTGATAATGCATTATGCCTTTGAGGGTACCTGGACTCATACATCATTACTATTCAGGAGTTCCGCATGTTTCTACTCAATTTCTAAGGGGTAAGGCATTGGCAGGTGTTCTTGTCAGATTTCTAACATTAATCAAACAACAGAGTAATATGGTTATGTAACACATTCATGCGTCCTTCATGACAATTAGAAACCTGAAATATTACTGTGGCCAGAAAGCAGCCAATGCATGCACATTTGTCTCATGCACTTTTTACTGTTATGAGAGTTAAAATTCATAAGGATTTTGTTCAAGTAGGGGTTTTCGATAGTACTCCCCCCGTACATTTGTCATTTGTCATTTTTTCAGCAAACTTCATACATTTTTCATTTTTAACCGTCCCACCAAACTTAATGTCATTCATAGCCGTCCACCAAGCTTCATACATTACTGAAAAAGTAAGTTACCCCATCACAAATAAATAATAAACAATCTTAATTTTACACAAAAATTACACATTTTCACACTAAAACTACACTTTTTTCCATCCTTTTTAATTTTTATTATTACTTTAATTTATCGCATAGAACGACACGCTCACCCTAATGTATAAAGTTTGATGTGTCAATGTTTGATGTACACAAACATCAGAGAGAAGAAGAAAAGGGACAACAAGAATGGTGACTCAGCTGAGAGGGTAATTAAGTTCAAAACATATATCTTCAGCTACACATTAGGGACGAAAAGACCATGATTTTACAGCTTTTAACGAGACGGGAGGTCTTAAAAGAACATAAGCAAAACATCATAATCAGTTTGCCATCAACCCTTCAATGAGTACTTCTTTCCTGTAAAAGCCTGGAATTTTGGTTCTTCATTCTTTGGTGGCTCTTGCTTAGCCTCTTTCGGAGTTTCCTACAATACAAACAAAAGAATGAGTGTATATAGAGCCTAATTGACTCTCAACATATATCTATAGTATAAGAAAAAAGAGACCTTTTGTTTTTCCCCAGGGCGGCTAGTGTTTGATCCAAAAACAAGCTTCCCTTGTAGTTGGCGATTGGCACTTTGTGAACTGGAACTAGAGGAAGAAGCTTGCCCTGCAGGTACATCTGTTCGCTTCTCTTTTGAACCAGATGATGAAATGGGCGGAGGCTGCATCTGTAAAGGTTTCCCATCCAAGCGCCTCCCAGTACCAGTGAAAGGAATTAGTTTTGGTTCGTCTTCAGCTGGAGGCTCTTCTTGAACTGTAAAAACCGCCAAAAAGAAAGGGAACCTTGTGAGGTGAATTAGAGTTGCAAGTACTTAAATTTAGTTGAACACCAAACACTTTTTGGGCCAAATCATTGCATGCCTAGCAGGGTGCACAGATGTGATGTAAAGTATAACAGACGTGTCTAAAAGGCAATGCGAGAATTGCTGTATTTGAGTGCTAGGGGTAACGTAAGCATGCTCGCGCTTCATGCAGGTATATAACTATTTTTAATTATTTTTGTAAGAAGCGAAAGAGACATAGGAAATAGGTAAAAAATAGAAATAGCACCTTCAGATTGTTTGCCTGTTGGAACTGCCACAGCCGGTCTCTCAGGTTCCTTGTAATCAAGAGGTGGAGCAAAGTCGACTTCACAATCAGTCTCTATAATACTTATGGCATTGGATGGCTTTGCCTCAACAATATCAATGTAATACTTCTTGTTATTGTAAGCCACCATGATGCTATCTCCTATGGTCAAGCAAGAAAAATTCCTTAGCGTAGTCTCCAGGCTGCAATACGAACAAATGGACATTAACATTATCCAACCGAAAAAGGAATTAATTTACATGGAAATTGGAATGGGCAGGAATAGGATTGCTCATTCAATTTTTCCGAACCAACCATGCTTTTACATCGATAATATATGTTATAACACACAAAATCTGATACTTCCCCCACATAATTGTTCAACCATAAAATCAGATTAAATGGATGCTAATACAGGCATATGATCTATGCTTCTGCCCTTTTATACATAAAAACATTGGACGGCCATAAGCATGTAGGTACATAAAGTAAACATAGGGATTTGCAGACATGGTTCTTTTTCGCATTTTTGTCTCTCATTCTTTATGCAGTTGCAACTTGAATGAAATACAAGGAGATTTAGGAGACACCAAAAAGAAGAGAAACTACACCACCGCCAAACACATCTAACTGCAATGGATTTAATTAATGCTCAGAAAAACAAATTTCACCAGACTTACATAGCTTTAGGGTTGGATATATCCAAGAAGTCGGTGGTGTGTGGTTGCAGTTTAACATAAGTACCCTTAGGTAGAGTAGCATTTTTCAACCGGACAATGTCTCCTTCTTGCAACAACAGATTCTCCATCATCTACAAGACAAGAGTATCGAGCTCTTCAGCTAGAGTGGAAAAGCTATTAATAAAAGAGGTATAATGTAATAGGGCCTACCCAGTAAGGCATGTATATCATGCCTTCTTCTGCAATGAACTCCAGAACCCCACAGTGAGAAACACGCTCGGTGGCAGCATTTCGGAGTTCAAATAACATAGGATAATCAATATGGAGTTGTGCTGCAGTATAAGTTGGTTGAAAAGTCAAAGAGAGATAACCAGCAAAGCATTGCAAGGCGGGCTTGAGAAACAATGTAAAATAGCAAAAAAGCATAATCAGAATTAGAGAGCACAACTAACCAAGACGGTCGAGCGCTGATGGAGGCATGATAACTGCATTCAATGGAAAGAGAGAATATAAGACCACAAAGTCCTAAGAATGTTACAAACTGCTAATATTTATGAACACATTGATCGCTTACTCTTATCCCCATTTTCTATTTGTGCCTGCAAATAAGAGATCGAAGAAATTAGTATTGTGCAAGAAATGGAAAAAAGGACAGTTTTAAGGGGCATATAGAGTAATAGCCGACAATGATTCACATGCGTAATTCAATTCTACAAAATATTTGCAACATTGCAAGGCAACTAGAATATGAAACATCCCAAGTATCATCATGAAATAGTTCAGAATATTAACTTCAACTGTCCCAAATGTATCAAGGTATTGATAACTTGATGTTAAAATGTTAACAGCGTACTCACTGCGAGCATCGATAAGATGTACAACACCGACATAATTGACAGTAGAAGACAAAGAATTTCTCGAGGAAATCTTTCCTACCTTGTCAATGAATGATGCTGGATAACACCGATATGTTTGCTCAAATGATGTCCCGTGGTATCCATATCCATCAAAAAACTGAAATGAAGTATAACATAAAATACTGTCAGAAACTATGAGTGCAAACAATGATCGTAATTGTTAATGGCTCATAGTGCGCCAAAGGGCAAAGACAACTTGGAGCCGACATATGTCAAGATTTTATATCTAACAGATATCAACAATCCTTAAGCAACTAAGAGTCTAGGACATGTAACTTTGCACATATCCTGATTTCTGATGGTTTTTTATGATCCACATGCATCGTTTTTGTGATACGAAGCTTCAGATTCATACTACATAAGCCTTGAATTTCATTCAATGGTCCAGGTGCTATAGTGACACATACTGCTCAGAAAACTATAGTCAATAAGATATGACACAGCAGTAAGGCACTGGAGTCTATAACATCAATACTAATAACTATGGTGAAAAACAAATCTGTAGGAAAACTCAACTAATATTCAGTATAATGGTCTCAATGCTACTTAATATACCCATCGGAAACGACTAAATTGATGGAAAGCTAAGCTTCAATCAAAATGATTCTCCTACTAATGCCATATTTTGCTTGAAATGCATACATCATCATATTATCTCTAGCAGACCTTGTTTCTCAAGAGAATCGACTATCCAATATTCCGCTTCAACAAAGCAATCTTCTCTGGCATTGGCCTCAAGATAAAAGATTGAGTAAAACAACCCAAATCCAAGTATTGGTAGTAAAAATCCTAAAAGCCAATACCCCGTGATAAGAGATCATAACAAATGGATTACTAAACTAGCATCTTCCATGAATACCTATCGAAAGCTTCCACTAGCTCGAGGCGATAACTAAAGAGTTCTTGTTTCAATTACAAATTCAGGAAATCAAAGATACTGGGAATAATGGACTCTATTAAACTGAATAGCAGCAAAACATAGACTATCAAAAGCCTCAAAACACAAAGCACAAAAATCTGAACTTTCTTCACACATAGTGAACAAGAAAAGGCAATACAAAACCACCAAGTACAAAAATTTGCTTGAGAACATTACCATATGATCCATAATTGCCGAATTTCAGATACCAATAACACGTGCTCAGCGTGAACACCTAAATCAAGAAGCAGAAATACAAAGTTCAGCTAGAAATTGATAAAAATAGACGCAAAATTGAAAGGAGTAAAGACAAGATTTTGAATGATTGAATGTCAAGATCGAACCTTCTGAGGTGGAAGAGGATCAAGGTTAAATCGGAGGAGTGTAAATGGAGAGGAATTGGACGAGGGAAAGGCTAAGATGCGGAAGATGGTGTGTAACTGTTTTGTGAATAAATGGAGAGGATTTTCACCCAGATAAATGTTCACTAGTAACTGTAATTAATAAGTCGAGTCACGACTTATAAGAACGACGGGATTATAAATGTTAAGTTGAGTCAACCTAGACTTCTAAAAAAAATAGAAGGACCAAACCGGGTGCGACAAGAACATTGTAAAAATTAAAACACCGTAATATTAACGTCTAAAATTTTTTAATTAGTTTCAAATGGAGAATTGATAATGCTATTTATATGAGAAAAAAAATTCCTTCCAATAAGATCATAATTAAGCTACTTACACGAATTTGTTCATTAGGGCCATTATTCATACTTCCAACCCACTATGAATGTGTTAGGAAATCACTTGGTAGTGTAACATATCAATATATAGATTTTAACTTTTATTCGAAAAAGACTATTTACCTTAGTTGTCAATCGCGATCACAGTACAAAAACATATCGCATCATATTTTATTAATTTTTTGGAATTCCAATTTTACGCTTAGATACAAAATATAATAGTAAAAATAAGGAAAAAATGAAATAGAGAAGAAAAGGAAAGAGAAATAAAAGAAAAGAAGAAAGAGCAATTGTTGTCAGTCTCATTTTTTATTTTTCTTCACTTTGCTTTCCTTTAGATTATTTATATGTAATATTATGTGATTATGGGTAATATTTGACTTAACAAGTATCCATATAATCATTTTATAAATTGTTTTTTCCTTTATTTCACAATTCCGTCCACGATCGCGATTCGCAATCCCGAATTTATGGGCTTGATGCGCGATATTGAAAACCTTACTTACAATACAATCGGTCGTAAATATTCACATATGCAATATTTTCTATTGATTTCTATAGGAGACAGCTCCGTATAAGTGTTTGCTTTTCAATGATTGTAAATAAAAGTCAGGGCAAGTCTTGCTCTTGTTGGACTATACCTTCCGACACTAGTGTTTAACCATGTGCAACGATATGTTGCATTATATAGAGTTACGAGCATAAAGTGTCTCAAGATACTTATATGTGATGACGAAAACGACACATATGATACCACTACAAATGTCCTATACAAGAGATTTTCGACAAACTATAAGGTATTTAAAATTCACTACTTTATACACTTGAATAATTACATAGACTTTATAATAAGTTATTACTCTTAACATATTGGATTTATTCTTCTAAAAACAGGAAATGATTGACTTCAACTGAAATTTTTGTTGCACAAGTAGATGTAGTATCAAACAATTTTTTTTTTTATCATGTATTTTGTTTGAATTCTTTTGTTGTTTTGTAATATCTTTTAATTTGTTTATCCGATACTGTTGAGTTTTGACATGTCATAAATGTAAAAATAAATATAGTATCATATTACATACTAATTCTTTTTACATCATGCATTTTATTTTAATTCATTTATTATTTTATAATATTTTTCATTTATTTCTCTAATACCCAATCGAGTTACTTGATGGGCCAATATAAATATAATCAATCTGTATATTTGCTTTTCTTGACTGAATAATTTGCATTAGATCAATTTTAAGAGTTTAGGGCCATAAGTGGGGTATTTGGCAGGACCTTTTCCCAGCCCAAATTCATTTCATATAGGGCTGCAAGGTTTACTAAAGTGGGAATTACATTTCATGTTGGGTTGCAACTTGCAACGGTTATCAATTGGGCCAAACTCCACGCACAACTGATTAGTCTGTGGGAGACCGATGATCTTTCCGAATGAATAATTCAAAAAATAACATATGAAAATCAACATATTACACATAACTTTTTTATATTAAATAATATATTTTGTCACATTAAATATACAATATTTTACCATGTATTTATCTCTGTACCGTATATTTTTGCTACAATATATATATTTTATCGTTCATTACGAATTCAGAAATGTTAAATGCAAGACACATTTTACTAAATGTAGCCCACATTTTTAACATATTGCAAATCAACTTAAAATTACATTAATTTATAAAATAACCCATTAACTTTTAAATAATACAATTTCATCCAAAAATACTTTTATTTATGGGCTTGTTAAACGCCGGACCAAATTTACTAAACGCAGGACATAATTTAAACATATTCACTAAACTCTAACATGAACACTAGGCATGTACGTGAGTGAGTATATTATGGGAGTTTATTTCCAAAACTACAACCGACCGGCTTATGGTGGGTTGTACTAATCTTTAGCCATGACGTGTGTATTTATTCTAAAATCACCGAAGGCAAGTTCACATTTAAGGCGGGTGGATGACGGACGGGTGTTTAAGTGGATATGAGAAATCGGTGGTGAAGATGAGATATAGGTGATGGATTAATGGTGTAGATGATCAATTGGGCGGTCGAGGGAGAGGTGGAGTGGAGTCGTGGAATGGAATGGGTAATAAGTCATAGATTATGTGAAAATTATTTTACCTAACAACTAGAATATTAAAAAGATGTACTACTTAATTGAGGGAGTAGGAGACAAAGAGAGAGAGATACTCCAAAATAAATAGAATATATAAAGTTGAAATTCGGATGAAAGGAGTATATATTAGCTCCATCCTAAAATATTAGGAAGATATTTATTACATTCAAGCAAATTATGATTGTAGGTGATCTCCATGGAAGTCGAGGTTGATCAATCTCGGACTTACACGCTACTCTAAATGTTGATCACATAATTTTATGTCTAAATAGGTGATAAACGGGTAAAATATGGGGCCTGGATCCTCAATACTTTTTATTTTTTTCTTTTCATGTTGCCAGTCTTTTCACTGACGATTCATGTCCGAAAGATTCATGAAAAGTTAATGGTCCAGATGGGTTTCAGTAACGTCACAGGTGGTATAGACTATAAAATATCATCCAAGAAGCATAATACTAAGGTGAATTTGATATATATAATTAATATTGGGCAAAAAGTTATAAGAATAGAAATGATGTTGAGTTCATCCAAGAAAAAAAGTCTCGCTTGATTTCAATAGGAGACGATTACCTACATAAGTCTCCTCTAATATGACAATAAACAAAAGCGAGCGACATTTATCTCTCACTACATCCCTTCACCCTTCTTATATTTTAAACGAGTCTATCCGATCAAAAGTGAACCTGCCAATATCCATCGACACATGTGAGAAAATATGTTTGTAAAATGATAATATCTTTTTTTTGGGGAGGGGATTGGTGAACTTTTATTTATGGGGTGGGTTTTTGGTCAGTTTTCAATACGTCGGACCGGGGTGGGATACTCTTATCCATCCACCATTACTAACATTTTGTTCTCCGTGGAGTTAGTAATAGAAGAAGACTCAAAATATTAATCTTCCGACTCTCGGTTGAGTATCGACGGGTCATTTACTAGTTAATTAGTAAAAATATATGACAATGAAAAATTAGGAACCTAGAAGATTGATTACTTTGATGATGATGATGCTTCATCAATTAGGATATACTTTTTTAATTTGTTTTAAATGAACATATTTTGACTTAGTTTCCTATAAATATGAGATGATTAATTTTCACCAATTATAGTGTATTTTATTTTAAATTTAATAAATATCATTAATTTGTAGGAAGTTTATCACTAATTTACAATAAAATTTTCATGTATCACTAAAATATATATTTTCTTTTAAAAATTACACTAATTTGTAATTATTGAGAAAAACTAAAGTTGGAACAATTATACATTTATACACATGAATTTGACAAGCATCTAAGCAACAATAGTTCCTTATTAAACAACCTTATTCATCAAATTTGACCAGGTGCAATATGCATCGCTCAAAAGTCAATTTTTACAAGTTTTACAAGAAAAGATGTCCTACCACTTCACAACTCATATCATGCCAAAGGTGTTTCCGCATCCTTGATGAAGAATTCATTCATGTGTATCGTATCGTATTATACGAACTTTCTAACTCCTCACACAAAATGTTTGATTCTTATTCTATCTTTTTAAATTTTAACCAACTGAAATACGCCTAAGCACGAAAGAACACTCACTTATCAATACCGATAGCAAATCCCCTTTGATAAAGTTCCAAGCTTGCAATGCTGTGCCAAGTTGCCATCTTATAGTTGGTAGTAATGGCCTTTTCCTGTGAATATGAAGTGACTGAAATTCTGGAACCACTTGCATGTCAATTGTTACACATGAATATATAGACAATATACTCAGAGTCTCATAAGCACCAAAACAGAACATTGAGCAAGTAACGTAAACTATTCCGTCGTTATGGGCTGATCCTTATCGTTTGATCAGACAGAATCATAGCATTTACGCAGAGACAATAAGAACCACACTATTCAGGTTTCGATGCCCAAGATTCATGCAGATCTGAAGTTCTTGGACACGAATGGTTCGACTTTGAGGTGCAACTAGATAAGTCCACTAGTTGGTGGTGGCCTAACATAGTTCTGATTCTGTGATAAGCCCAAACAGAACCAGTGGATAGCAGCAGAATTGGCGCTTAGGTCTTAGAAAAGCCATATGACAAAATAGCTCAAATCCAAGATAAGAGCACCATAAATCCAGACAGAACATGAGACAGTTTCACTTAAAACAAACTTGCTTACTAGAGAATCGCAACGGGTTATTTTCATCCATGTGTTTCGAGGACTAATCACTATCAAACTCAAGTGCAGTCGCATTCCAACAATAAGTAGCAGTACTGCAAACAGGTCAGGGCCTAAACCGGTAAAGAAATCAATCTCTTTTATGAAAGAATAAGCATCCGATACCTCGCGTAATCACTGGTTTACACATTAGGCTAAATGGATCTATGTTGCAACATGAGAACGAAAAGGAGGACAATGACAGGAAATCAACTGGCTATGACGCACAAGAACATCAAATGAGAATAAAGACTAAATTGGAATGACCCACATAAGATCAAAAGTGTATAAAGGCAAAAGAATGAGTAGCCAATTTGCAAATATCCACCAACCAACCAATCACCTGTGGCCTTCAATTGACCACCCACATTTCAACATTCTCATTTTGAGATGATCAATCAAGAAACCAATGGCAATTTGAACTGAAACATCAAGATTCTATGCAAAAAATAAAGTCTATTAAGATGGGAAAGAATAACATTACATAGAGTTAGGGGAATAATCGAATACCGATTTTATACATCACTGATTCAGTTCATGTTCCCCACGTCTCCACAGAATGCTAAAGACTCAGAACTCCTGCTCTTCTTACATCTTTGTTCATGATTCACAAACTAAAAGATGAGAAATGAACAACTTAGTAATAATGGAAAACATATTTCCAACAGAACTGAACAGAAATGTCGAAACAGATGACATCAGAGATCAGATAACAAACTAAGGTTACCTAAAAAATGAAATTAACAAGACCAATTCTCCTCATCAGAAGCAACAGAATCACTACCAGAGGCATAAGTCTCAACGTGGTTGTAATAGTAACCGTTATTACACACACCATCAGCTGCCAGATATGGCATATTATTGAAAGAAAAAGCAATCCCATTCACAAGCTCGTCGTCATTGGCTAATTCCTCGACCCGATGCTTGAGGGTCTCGAACATGAGTTCGGGCTCGTGTTGCATAACCCGAAGCACATCACTAGAAGAGGGTCCAGGCACAGCACGTGTCACCGCAAAACTATGGGGCCCTTCGCTCTGGCACACACGGACCACACTTGGGCCGCCAAAGAGGTTGTGAAAGCCACCTAGCGCCTCCTCGTACGCGCCACCTAAAAACATCCCAAGATAATAGGCCCCACCGTCACCTTTAACACCTCCATTGCCTTCCAATCCGTGCAAAGGCAAGCTCGATTCTCCACCAATGAACTTGTCAATCTTCCCATCACTGTCACAAGTCAAGTCAGACAAAATTCCCCTCACAGCAGGCTTCTCGTCTAGTCGGTGGATTGGTATGATCGGAAACAATTGGCCGATGCCCCAAAAGTCGGGAATTGAGGTGAAAACCGACAAGTTCACATGGTACGTACATACAGGGTCAGACACACCAAGGGCCTTGGACACTAACTCACATACCCCATCAACTGCAGCAAGCTGTTCGATTTCCAATGACCCTTCTTTAAACTTCTCAACACACCTCTGCTTCAGCTGCTCTGCATAAACCAAACAAGAATCGTACTCTCCTCCAACTGCAGCAGCAGACAAGTTCTTGTAATCAACAAGAACATCATCAGCCAACCTCTCCACAAAATACTGCAGCTCAAGAGTCGAAAGCTGAGGCGACTCATAAGAACTCGCAGAAACAGCCTCAAACACCAGAATCGAATGATGCGAAACAATCGCACGCCCACTTTCACTACACAAAACCGGATGATCAACCCCCTTACGATCACATACTACACGAACAGCCTGAACAACAGCTAAAGCATACTCCTCAATACTATACCCAACCGAAACATCTGAATCTTTCGACTTGGACCCATCATAGTCAATCCCCAACCCTCCACCTATATCAATCACTCTCATCCCCGCACCAAGGCGAACCAATTCACAATAAATCTGCGCAGCCTCGCCTACCCCATCAGCTAGCAAACCAGTCGAAGGAATCTGCGAACCGATATGAAAATGCAGCAGCTGCAAGCAATCCAACATCTCAAACTTCCTCAACTTCCCAACAACGCTTAAAATCTGCGTCGTCGTAAGCCCAAACTTCCCCTTCTCGCCAGAAGTAGACCCGAAATGGCCCGCGTGCCTCGTCCTAAGCTTAGCTCTCAACCCAATCACAGGCCTAACACCAAGCTTCTTACTAACATCAATCACAATGTCAACTTCTTCCTCTTGCTCAAGCACAATCACAGTATTCAACCTCAACTTCCTTGCAACAATGGCAAGAGAAATATACTCCACATCCTTAAAACCATTACACACCAAAAGACCCTCATCACTCCCATTACACAAGCTGCTCATCGCCAGCAAAAGCTCCGGCTTCGACCCCGCTTCCAGCCCAAACCGAAAACCCGAACCGAACCTAACAATATCCTCAACTACAAACCTATCCTGATTGCATTTCACCGGATACACACCCTGGTAATGATTCTCATACCCCTGCTTCCCAATCGCCATATCAAACGCACCTTGCAGACTCTCAAGCCTGTTCTTCAACACGTCAGGGAACCGAACCAGTAACGGAAGCTGCAGCCCGAGCCCGCCGGAGCATTTCGGGCCGGTCGATTTCTTCACCACCTTCAACAGATCAATTTCCTGATGAGGTAAAGTCGATTCCCCGTGCGGGTGGACCGAAACGTTTCCGTTCGAGTTTATCGAGAAATAAGGCTCTCCCCATCCGTTGATTCGGTAGGTTAACGCCGAATTGGCCGTCCCCCATGCCGCCGTTTGCGGTGGAGCCACCGGTGGTGAGACAGCAAACGTGAATTGAGCCGGTGGCGGCGAAACGACAGCGTCCAGTGACGGCATTTTGCTAGAAATTGATAACAAATTGATAGCAAGATTGGATTTTTATCGGACTCAAGATTGTATTTTTATCGGAAATGAAACAAGATTGAATTTTGATCGAAAACAAGATTGAATTTTTTTATCTAAAACAAGAATGAAATAAAACAAGATTGGATTTTTAGGAAGGAATAGAAAGAGGGGGGATTGGGAAATGGTGTGTGGGTGGGGGCGTTGAAACCCGCCGGAGCCGGAGCTCCGGCTGACCCCCGCAAAAGGGGAGGGGGAGGATATGGGTTAGGAGAGTGGTGATGTTAACAGAGGAGTATATTGTCAGACTATTTGATGATTATGAACAGGGGATTGGAATTGGTGAGAGGAGATGGAACTGGGAATTGGGATGTAGGAAGGAAAGAGTAGTGGCATGTGGGTTTGTAGTGGAGAGGAATGTGAATTAGGGTTGGGAAATTGGGGAGATTGGGGAAATTGGTGAGTGAGGAGGATTTGCATGAATGGAGGATAGGAGGTTTTATAGATGAAGAAGATGAAGAAGGTGGTGAAGTGAAGCTAGCTAACTTACCTAGTTGGGGACAAATTCAATTTCTTTTCTATTTTGGGTTTACTAGATGTGTATTTTCTTTTCTTATTGGGGTTTTTAGGTTATTGGTATTTCCTTGTAAGAAAAAAAAAAAGTGTAGATGGATAAGTTGCGTTTGGGGTGTGTATAGGTAGGTTAGGCATTTTAAATTGAATTT
The DNA here is from genome assembly GCA_036897095.1 of Plantago elongata. Taxonomy (NCBI): domain Eukaryota; kingdom Viridiplantae; phylum Streptophyta; class Magnoliopsida; order Lamiales; family Plantaginaceae; genus Plantago; species Plantago elongata. The sequence continues at coordinate 72,413 of JAYMSP010000090.1, forward strand.
GCCATGGATAGTTTAAGCTCAATTATATTCTCTTATAGTTAAGTTCGATTAAATTTATTAAATTATATTATATTTAATTTTATTGTATTTTATATGAAAGTTTTGATCAATTTAATTTAGTTTCGTTATGTTCAAAAAATTACAATAAAAAATAATAGAGTTTTACTTCATCGTGATTTATCTTTAAATTCATCTTTAATATCTACATGAGTATATAATATATGTGAGTGTTCATAAAAAAAATTCGCATGTTTTTAGTCACCCGCCTCGAGCGTGAGGGTGGCGAAGTCACGCCACCCACCAACCTGACCCATCAACTATTCGCCCGCTTAAATATCAATTCATTTGTTGTTGTTTGATAATCCATCGTGGTTTATTATTTTGTCCACCTATTATAAATGTGTCGGTTAAAATTTTAATAAATAACGTTGATCCGCCGCGTATTCCACACGTTTAAAAGGTAGTCATTGATATTCCATGTGTGAAATGGTTAGTTTCATTCCATGTAGTCCATTTCCTTCTTGTTACTCGTTTCTTTTCGTATGGTCACGTATATTGTAAAGTTCCATGTACCTACCCAATCTATAGATATGTTAACTTGTACGATAGTTGGGATTAATATATGTATTTGTATTAGTTATAGTATACCAATTGTACTTGTCACACGGATCTAATACCTTGCATCCAAATTCCACTCATCATAATAAAAAAAATGAACCACATACTTGATAATAAAAATAAAGAATGTATGTTTTTTATTATAATTATAAATATTATGACAACGAAGCACAACTTAGTTGGTAAGATATTTCACCTTCAGTTAATAAATCAAAATTCGAGTTACCGTTTAGAAGAAGATCATAAATATTATAACTTACTTTTATTGTCTTTCAAATATTATAAACATTTATACACACATTAACTGTTAATAAATGTATACAATATAAGGATTGTGTATATTTATTATAAACCAGATGTTCGAAGTCAGTTTCTCTATTACTCCATAATAGCACCATATTGGGAGTTTAATATTTACCAAAAAAGGTGCTAAGGAAAAGGTGCAAAATAATTAAAACAAGTCAAATGTAATATTACAATTATAATATTCAGTCGAATAAATAATTATCATCATCGATTCTTCAATAAATTTATATACATATGACGAAATCGACCTATAATCTCTTGATAATGAGATGTCTCAGCTTGTCATTCAAATACGAACCGTTTTACAGATGCAAAATTATTTGGGTAGTCGAAAATCATTTAATTATTCTCTCTTTTAATACTTCTTTTTGTCTTTTTTTGTAAAAATAAATTGGTGGGTGGTGTGGTGTGAGATGAAACTTGGGGAGGCAAATTGATTGTGAACGTGCCGCGTGGCATAAAGTGGGACCCAGAAATTCTGTTATTGCGAAAAGCGAGGATCTTTCTTCCTGGTAGGATTCTTGTTTTGTTCTGTCCAGGTCAGATACTGTTCACCTGCATCATGTACCCCGTAATTCGTGCAGGTAGCTTCTCATCTGTTAAAATTCAAAAGTCACATTCGACTTTTTATATCGAATAGAATGAATATTTTCTTCATTTAATTACAATAGGTGAAATTCAAATGATAAATGCGTTTTATTTTTAATTAATAAGTTAGGGATTAAAATCATAAGAAAAAGTAAATCTTCATTTAATTACTTTGATCCACTATTACCGCATTAAATATTGAGTTAAAATACTCTGTAGTATTTAATGTTTGACATTCAGACACATTAAAATATAATAATTACTCATATTTTGAAACTACTTTAATAACCTTCCGACTTTTTCCTAACGTGACCAAAAATAAGGAATGAGATTTCAATTAATGCAGCCTAAATGCCTAATGTTATATACAGGGATGAAGGAAATATATCATCGAAAGGGCTCATATTTCAGACATTTTCGAACTATTTGAATCCGCACTTAAAACTCAATCTCGGTTGAGTTGTTTAAATTTAAATTATAATTCAAGCCGTTCAAATGTTTAAATCTCACATTACTACATAGTATAGTTTTAAAGGCGATTAAAACATGACTGGATTTTACAGTTTCAATGCATCCATTTGAAGTCATTCGAAATCTTCTAGTTTATTTTGTTCACCCGAAATTATTTACGAGTGAATCAAGTTCGAATTTCATGAATAAGTATTTGTAACCTTCCCCTGTCGTACCTTTTGGAGGAGTGTGAGTGAAGGTAGTACTGTCCGGTTTCATCAAGGAGTCTATTTCTGAAGATATATGCCATCATAACTCATAGCGTGATTCTTTTGCAAAGCCAACATATGATATAGATCAAGCAAAGGGTAATATATGGATGGTAAAAACAAGAATTTATTCTCTAAGTTCCCATAGAAAGATGGGGATATGGATTTCTAACCAATCGAAACATGAAATTACCTACGAACAAAACATCCTACGTTTAATGTATCACTATAAGAGATGCTCTTATCACATATCACCTTATTTTATACACCAAATTAGTAACTTTTTTATTCACATACATCTAAACACATTTCATTACAGTCGATAATAAGATTATCGAATAGGTTAGCGTGAAAAAAAATAATAAAGCCACCATGATAAATTAGCAGACAAATTTGTTTCGAGGATGGAGAAAAAGAAAGAAAAGAAAAATGGAGAAAAGGATTGTTGGAAATGTATGTCACCTTCCTTATCCTACTTTTTTGTGCAGAATCTCATCTCACATTATATTATTTTTATCGTATTTGTGACACGAAGCTTTAGAATTGCCATGCAAATGAAAGAAACAAAGGTCCCCTAACGCGCACAAAACACGTTATAAAATACACCACACACTTTAATGAAACAAACAATCAATTTAAATTTTATTATCATTAACTTAAAATTACTTTAATTTAATTTAATTCAATTTCATTCACTTCAGTAATATTTAATTATAATTTATACTTTACTTCACTTCAATTCAGTTTATTTCTATTCAAATCAGTTTAGAAGAACAAAACTTTACAAAATCATTCCGTACTTAGGATTAATAGAAATGAATAATTCTATATATAATAATTTCCGTGCTTTTTTATTTTTCGTACGTCTTCAAGGGTGTGTGTTTAAGTAAACTTAAAGTATTGAAGAAATTGTTGAATTTATGAATGAGTCATTCGTTGTTGAAAGAAGTAAGAGACTGATTGGTATGTGATTTGAATTGACAACATCCAATTTAAATGAATATTTTTACACAAAAATATATCACTTTAAATTGACCGTTACAAATTCAAATCGCGTACCAATCCCCCTAAAACATTTCAACCTTTTCAGGCTACGGGATGAATGAAATTAAACAATCATTGATGACCAAAATTGCATATGCAAGAGTAGACCAATATTGATCAATATTTTGACTTGTTGACTATTAGAACATGCATTGCATGGGGATGAAAATGAAACCATGGAACTTCAAATCGTAGTCATCTTCTTTAATTCCTTGAGAGGCACGTTTCCTATCCCGTTCCCCAAGTAAACTAGGTCCACGCGGTCCGGTTCATATCCGAATTTAAACCCATTTTACGGGATAATATCAAGTCGGCATCTAATTGGACATAAAATAAAACCAACAATCTTCACGTTATAATTAATGATTACTATTTAACTGGCCTACGCGTCTCGTATTTTTAATTTAGAAAGTAAAAGAAAACTAGTGCCTAGCACCATGAGACAGGCCCGGGCCATGTGCTCTAAGTAAAGGTCCAATATTTAACATGTTGATGACTATCGTGGACCAATGAATGAAAAGTAAAAAGTGAAAGGGTGTGTATGAAAATGACATGTTACAAACAATGTGAATATGTGATGGTATAATTGCAGTTAGATTAGAGGAGGTTATTCTGTTAACCCTACAAGTATATACACCACTGATTGAATATAATTTTTAAGATTATGCAAAGTGCTTATTATTAATGATTAATTCTTCGTTAAACTATAATTAGGTCTTCTTACACTAAAGTACGTGACCCATAAGTATATGTCATCCTCTGTTTTAAGACTCGACCTAACATGCTAATCTCATGATCAAAATCTTTATCATTTTGTTATACTAGTGGCAATTCTAGTGTGGTTTTAAAATCTTACATGTTTAGATCATTGTAGTCGGTTGGGGTAACATGTCATTTTAACTTATAGTAAATGTAAGTTGACTCGTTCTCCTATGTTATAGGAGTATTTCTTGTGCTCTTAGTAGCTGTATTTGATATTTTACAATCTTTTCCGAATTAAAAGAGATGATCATTCCCGATTCAAGCATCAACCTACTCTGCTAACATCATCATTTCATGACCATACTTTCTTACCGTTGCAAATTTGTAGGACTAGTCTACTACACTAACATTATCATGTACTTTATCTGAATATCTTGCTATAAAATTACTAACTGATCTTCGACTAAGACAATATTTGGCAGCATTTAGACAGGTATGTGTCTTTATTGTAAAGTGAAGCTTAAAAGAATGAAAAGGGCAACAAAAGGAAGTAGGTGCATTCATACTTGGCAGTGGATTCAACATTAGAAATGGCACTTAGATAAACTTAGGTGACTGATGGACCTGTGCATTACGAGCTGTGCCTTATTCTAAGTTATCTCATTACATGCATATTCATCACTATATGAATGAATCTTGTGTAAAATGGAAATTGACATAGAAATATTAGGTTTTATTTTTCGCCTGGAAAAAATATAATATAAATTTTATGATACAAATTTGTTTGCCTTTTCTCCTGGCAAAATATAATAAAAATGTTACGATGCAAATTTGTATGCCATTAAGAAAAATTGCTCCGTTTATATTATCAACTATTTGAGTCTAAAAGTAACACCGGAGAACAGTGCGGTGCATATATATTTTATGAATAAATTAAAAATGATACATTGTATTAATTGTGGTGTCTAAAATTACAAATTAATCGAATTTATACCATATATGAATTCACATATTATATGTTTCATGAGACAGTTGTATTTTAAATGGGTAAATGCAAAAAAACTATACATTTATGTGCACAAGTTAATTTAGAAAGTAGCGAAATTTTGAGTGTTACCAACTCATAAATGAAAGAGTTTCTTTAATTTATTGGTTGGGTAATTTGGTTTAGACAACTCAAAATGAGTAATTTGTATGTAAATGTATATACCTTTTACTATTTCTTATGTGTGAGTTGACTCCATAATTTAGTAGTTTAAGGAGTTATGCGACATAATTATAATCGAAAATATATAATATTTTAAAAAGAACAACATAATACAAATGCTTAGCTGAAAAAATAAAATACATAGGCATGAATGTCTTGAGTATTGTTAATAATAGATACAATACACTCAAAAAAATCAAAAGTCCACAACTACAACAAAAACCATTGCCATCATCAAAACAGTTTTAGTTTGGTCTCTTTGTATGAACTCAATCAACAACCACAACGTTCACCTAGACTAATGCAATCACCATGTTCTAAATTGTTTTCAATTTCTTTAGAAAAATATACATTCAGCCGTATCTGTAAAAACAGTTTTTGTGTGTGGTGTGGGTCGAGCGAAGAAAAACTGAAATATACTTTATAGTCGTTTGTTGGAAAATGCAGAAGAAACTCTAAAAAAAAGTGTAATAGTGAAACAACACTTAAACCAGTAAAATATTATTGGAGAATAGGAAAAAAAAATGTTAAATGAATTATAAAAATAAAATGACACTTTAACAAATACAATGACACAAGACAATAAGAGACTTATTATATTATTTAAATACTTTATAATAACATTGAATAAACAAAAGCATGACGAAATATTAGGAGAACGTCATGCACTATATGAACAAGCAACTATGACATCTTATAATAGAAAAAATATATAATTAGACATAAAATCCCTTCTATTTAATATAACTTAATTTAATAATATTAATTTTATAATTCCAATCATAATTTTAAAATTGTACATATTCACTATAGAGCACTTTTATAATAATAAAAAGGTTTTTCGAGTAACGTATAATTATATATAAAGTACGTACGAGACTAAACACAAAAATCTCCTCCAGAGTAACCCAAAAGTAATTATCCCTGTCAACCTGATTAGTGATAGAGATAAGTTCAGATATTATAGTTACTTTTTCCGAGACATCCAAATATAATTTAATTGTTAATACACTTCAACTCCAACTCCAACTCCAACTCCAACTCCACTTAAGATATAATTTAATTGTTAATACACTTCAACTCCAACTCCAACTCCAACTCCAACTCCACTTAAGAGTTCCGTTTCTAAAAAAGCAAGAAGTTGCTTTTTCAAAAATGCAAAATCTCACGGTGGACGAGCCAGAGCAGGGTGGCAGGCAGTCCTTTAATCCTTCATTTGCATATCTGGTCTGGACTTTAGAAAAAAATCATTTACACACAGCTGCAATGTTTTATTACCAATTTAGCGTTGCAAAATACAGCTTACCTTCCTCCCTTCAAATCTCTTGGTCATAAACGAAACAAATATGCAACATTATATCATACAAAGTCATCAATAAAAGACACCAATAAAGGAATTCGAGGTCCTTCCACAGGTCTTAGCTGCAGTAATGCACAACATAAAGTAATCCAACAGTGATAGCTCAACAGGCTTCTTATTCAGCAAACAAAATAGCTATGATAAATCTAACCCATAATAACAAGCAGTACCACCGAACGAATGTGAATATTAAATTTGGAGTCCAGCAGTTGGTCCGAGTTTCTCCGAGCTCTTTTTACTGGATATACAACTTCTAAAAAGTAATTCGACCAAAGGTCAGATTCCTAGTCAGCTCGTGACTGGCCAGCACGTGAAGACAAAATAATTCCAACAATAAGGCCATAGAGAGCCAAAGCTTCGGCGAAAATGAGGATGAGGATCATTCCAACAAAAAGTTTTGGCTGTTGTGCATTAGCCCTGCACAACACAGTTGCATGTTGAATAGATTAGTAGATTTAACTAAACATGTAAAGGAGCGTAAACTACAAAACTACTATGGAAGCAAGCAAAATTGTGCAGGACTAGTTGTAACTACACATGCACAAGTGTTAATTGGAGGAAGTTAACGAAGATATTACTTTCCAAATATTCACAGTTATAGAGTATCGGGCTGAGCTTAAAATTACCAGGTATAAGAATAAGATGGCATTCTTATTTACTATCATTTACCATAAAGGATAACAACCTCAAAATCTTGCTCTCTGTCTCAAGTCTTAAATAAGAACAAGTAAGTATGAAGAAATTTTTGAAGAAACAAGTTCATATTAGATGGGAAATTTAGGGTGCGATCTTAGAAAAGGAATGGAATAAGAATTATTTGTACAATATCTACTGAACAAACCATACCTCACACCAGCATCTCCCACAATTCCAATAGCCATACCAGCAGCCAAGCCAGCAAGACCACAAGCGAGCCCAGATGAGAGATGAGCATATCCATCAAAAAGGTAGTATGACTTGGCCTTAGGGTTGATACCTGTGCTGATAATAACAGCAATAATCAAACCGTAGATACCCAACACACCAGCCATGACCACTGGAACAATCGACTTCATGACAAGCTCTGGCCTCATCACACCCATAGAAGCCACTCCTACACCACTCTTAGCTGTCCCATAAGCTGCTCCCATGCCTGCAAAGCAACCACATGTTGTAACATACATCAATAACTGATTATGCAAACATCATCCCAATCAAAATCACAAGTAGCATGGACAACAAAAAAGTTCAAGTTTAGAATGGTTGGGCTTTTGGTTTTCCGACAAGTCTCCCTTTACCTCCTTCTGTTTGTTCTCATAAATCACGATTGTCACTTTTAGTTTTGAAATCTAACGTGATATTCACAAAATCGATTCAAAACCACTTCAATTTGCCCCAAAGACCATACACAGTAGTGACCCCATATTATTGTGAGGTGACGAGCCGAATGAAGCATGATCAGGTTAAATTATATCTTCAGCAAATCTGGCAAGTGTTTGCAAACTGTGATGTAAATAAGAAATGCCAGGTAATTTTCAGAAAATCACTTTGTGAACACCTTTTTCCGTTGATTCTTCTGGAAATAAGCTTTAATCATTTCCAAAAAAAAAAAAAGATTTAGCAAACAGCGCCATATTACACTTTGCACACATAATCCAACACACTACATCAAATCCACATTTCTACTAAGCTATAAATAAAGTCCACCCACTGAAGTGTGGCCGATCAGATTTGGTCATTTCGCATTTACGCAATCTCTAACCTATTCCTCACTGTTTTTCAATTCTCTAATACCACTCTTTCATCTGCTTTTGCCATTTCATCAACAACAAGCGTTTACGATATACATAGATCAGTTCTCTACTATTCACCTCTATAAACTTCTCCACTTCTAATTCAAATCATCAATCACTAACCTAGCTTCTATTAAGCTAGAAATCGATCAACACAAATCATATCATCACATCATTGCAACGCAGAAGTACACAAATCGAGCATAAATCCAAACACAAACGTGAACACTACTACAAATCATCAGATCATAACATACTCAACTCAATAAACAAAAAAAACGATCAAACCACATAGAAACATCAATACGATAACAAAACGAGAAAACAAGCCGTAAATTGGTGCAGGAAGCTGATCAAAACACAGAACGAGGTGAAATGATCACTTACAGGAGAAGACGAGGGCAGCAGCAGCGCCGAGGAAGCCGAAGAAAGGAGCAGTTTCATCACCGCTGAAAGTAGACGACATCGTTTCGTTGTAGATCGGTAGAAAATCGGTGTGATTATAGAGAGAGTTGGATTGCGATCGGGATCTGAGCTGTATCTAGATCTCTCTCTACTCTCTCTTCGTGCAAGGATTGATGTATAGCTCTTGAAGAAGAAGAAGATCGGATAATAAAAATTGTATTTATTTGATGAAAATTATATTATTTTATTCAATAGCATAAAATATGTGGCTCTTGATCGAGTTTCGTGTTTGGGTTTTGGCTTGAATTGGGCCGTAGTGTTTGTTGCCCATTGGGATGGAGTTTGAGAATCAGATCAGTAAAATTAGCCGATAGCTTAAAGAAATAGTTGATAATTGTTTATGTAGTTATTCTTTTTACAAGGTAACACGGTTAGCTTCTCAAACTATCTAGATTGTTCAGTTAATTTGTTTAAAAAGCTACACGTTCACGTAATCAAATTTTTATTAAAGAAATTATTGAACTGAAAATTAGTTAAAAAGGTAGTGATAAATAGAGCCTTAAAGTAATACCTAATTGGATACTTTTATCATGTGTTAGAGAATAGATTTTCTAACAATTGTATCTTGACAATGTGCTTTCGCATACTTTATGGATTTATTATTTATGTCATTTTACAATATAACATCCAACACATTATTGACAATGTGATAACAATATAATAATGTTATTTTGGTTTTATTGTTATAGGAAAAACATCATCAATAATCAGATAATCGATGATGAGGTGCTGCCTGGTGGCGGTGGTGTTTGATCTTGCATTGGATAACCGGTACAATAGCATTCACATTTGTAATTATAAGGTAGGAGTGTACAGTGTGATCCAAAAAGCCCACCATTATATATCTCTTCACATAGTTCTCTGCATACCTGAGCATTCTCCACTTCTCCAAACGTTACTTCTATATGTTTTCTGGGCTTGACTGGGACATGATGTATAACAAAGCTTTCCGCTGACATATAATATCATATATCAAGTAAATGTATAAATAAAATTTTACAGAATACATATTCAACAGTATATATATAGATACAAATATGAAATGTGTACGTTTGTAACGAATAATGTTGTGATTTTGATGCGGTTTTAAAGAGAAATAATATTTTATGATGGATGTGTACATACCTAGCAACATGATTGCCAACAAAACAACACACATGTAGAAAACATGATTTGCGTAACTTAGCTTGGACATGTTAATTAGATGACTCTGTATGGTGATGGTTTTTTGTTTACCTTAGTTCACCCTTATTTATACCCACAAGTCCAATATAGAGGATTCGAATATATAAAACTGGAAAATTATTATTAATGAGATGAGGTGAGGTTTTCGATTAATAGTTGTATTCTAAGTTTAAAAATTCAACTTTTATAAATTAATGTGAATAACTTATTTAATGTGAAGATATTAATACTTATAAATTAATAAAATACTATGTAAATATTAATTGCCATATATTACAAAATACTCTTAAGGCCATTTTCTATAGTGTTTAGAAACGAAAACAACAAGTTCTAGCTATTTGATTTGTCTATTATGATCGAAAAGTTAACTTGAGACGACATGGATAAAAATTACTGTAAATTTCACAATTATGTAACTTTATAAAATTAATGTAATGTCATTATACCTAATAACCACGTTTCAAAATTAATAAAGAATAAATTTTTAATTGAATTTGGAAAATATTGAAATGAAAGATGAACACGAAGAAATGATAGACAATGAAAATTTTACCAATTAATAAAGAATATGCGACGTCCTATTGATAACCTCCATGTTGCCAGTAATGTTATGAGAGGCTCAAAAAAGGGACCAATTTTACCAGTTTTTGCAACATGAAGGACTTTTTTGCAATATCTTAGGCATTTATCATATCTCTAATTTAAATAGGGAAGAGCTTTAACTTCTAATACACATTCATAAATAAAATAATTTCATACTAAAATGACAATTCATTTAAGTTCTGTTATTTCTTTTTTGAGTACTCTCTGCATTTTGAATTGAATATCTGTAGGATCGGACATAAATTTTAATGCAACTAATTAATTAATACAAGTTTATTGAAATTAAAATAGTAAAGATAAATTTTGTGGGTCTGGACACATATTTTAATGCAATAATTTGACTTATTTTAATTATAACATTCAGTTGTGGGGTACAAAAATGATCAAATATCAAATAGAACAACAAATTTAGAATAACATAAAATGAAATATGAGACATTCAAATTAGGACGGAGGGAGTATTAGTGTTAGCTTTCAAAAGTTAAACCCTAGTGTACAGAGTAACAACGGGACTCACCGCATTGTTGGTCACATCACATTTCATTTCATTTGGTAGTAAATCTTGCCTGAATCATCTTTTCATCCAACTCTCCCAATCGAGGTATGAGCAGCTTCCAGTTAGTTCAGTTGTAGCATTTGATTTGTACTATTGACTTATTGTATGTTTATTATTCCGTTTATCTAATGACCTTGTTACCAAACTCATCAAGAAACGTCCTGGCTTGTTTTACAAATTCAGAGAAGACTTTGTTGACAAACATTGAAATCCTCAAGAGTTGTGGCATTCATACCGACCAGATTTATAGCATGATGTATTTTGAGCCTCGTCTCTTCTTCACAAGTCCAGAGAATATGAGAAGCTGTGTCAGTAATTGTGATCAGATGAGTGTTCAGAGGAGCTCCAGGGCGTTTATTTATGTTGTTAGAACTGTTTGTCATAGGTTAAATGAGGCTTTGGAGCTCAAACTGAAGAGCTTCAAGGATTTGGGCTTCTCTCAAGATGACATTTTGAGAGTGTTTAGGACCGCACCTGGGGAAAGTGCAGTATCTACGCAGAAGATAAAGGAGGTAGTAGAGGTGCTGCTTGAATCAGGGAAGTATGATATGTCCAGTATTATTAATAACTCTGAATCACTTACGCGCAACACTGGAAAGAGGTTTAAACCACGATTGGAGGTTTTGAAGTCTTTGGAAGAGGGGAGTATAATTAATAAATGGCCGAGTCTTTCAACACTCTGCGCCATCACAAATGAGAAATTCTTTCAGAAATTTGTCGCTCCTAATATAAATGAAGTAGGCAAGATATTACGGCAACGACTGATTTCGTTGAAAAACAGACACGGAAAATGGCTCGAAAGCCAACTTGAAGTGATATGTATGGTTGAGTGGGAGCTGCCAGTTGGTTCGGTACCTGGATCACCTTCATGATTCAGGCTTTGTCTCATGGTTTGTGTAACATCAAAGGATTAGGTACCTTGTGTTAGGAGCATGTGTCATAATTCATAATCTGCTTGTTTTGATTAAGATGAAAATGCCTTGGTGATGATTGTTGTCCATTGGACATGCATATGGAATTCATACTTTCAGTCATATTAAGTGGAAACTATCGCAACATGAGTACATCTTGACATTTTCGAATCAACTTTACAGAAGACGGTCATTGTATTTCATCACATTAAATATAAAATTAATATATTCACACAATATATATAATTTTCTAACTTTAATTTCTTTACACATTATATTTTAAATGTAGCATACAATAATTTTGTCCTTGATTTTAAACTTTGGGGCCATAAAAGTCTACGGCATAAATTCCCTCCCAATTATTAGATTTGTAATGATCCGATACTTAATTGGATACTTTTGTATCATCCACATTCTAGTTTTATTGTATTTACTAACATTATAAATACAATAAGTCGCCTTTTGAATTGATTATTTTTAATGATCTGTTTTGGTAATTCCAATGTAAAGTTGGTCTTCGAGACCACATTTACCCAACTATTATATATGGTCAATGTGTTTTTCCATACTTTCTGGATTTATTAATTTATATAATTATATTATATAGTATCCAACACATGATAACAATGTGATAATCAGATTATATTGTTCTTATGATTTTGGTTTTATTATAACATACATACATATATGTATATAATGTGATGAATAATCATATCAAGAGTTTATAATCGACGATGAGATGGTGCCTTGTGATGTTGATGAGGTGGTGCCTTGTGATGTTGGTGGCGGTGGTGGTGTTGGTTCTGGATCCTCCATTGGAATTGGATTACCACTACAATGGCATATGAATCTGCTATGACGAATGGGGTGTACACAGAGAATGAACATGCCCACCATTATATATTGCTTCACATATTTCTCTGCATCGCTCAGCATTTTCCACCTCCCCGAACTCAATGTGTAAAGGGGCATGAATTCTCTTGAAGCTTTCCACTGATATATAGCATCATATATCAAGTAGATTTATAAATAAGATTTTACATAATATGCATTCAACATTTTATATTTAGATATAAATATGAAATATATACGTATGTAATTAATTATGTAGTGATATTCATCTCGAAATAATATTTTGTTATGATACATACACACCTAGCAACATGATTGCCAGCAAAACAACACACATGCACATAAGATGATTAGAAAAACTGAGCTTGGACATGTTAGCGGCTAGTTAATTAGATGGCTCTGTTATAGTGATGTTTATTTTTTAAACCTTATTTCACCCTTATTTATACCATAAGTTTACCATAGAGGATTCAAATATATTAAGCTCAATTTGTACACAGGAAAATTATGATTAATACTATTTATATTAAAGTGATGCAAATAGATGAGATGAGGGTTTCAATTAAAATTTGTATCCTAACAAAAATATAAAACTCGTTGAATTGAATGTAAGGACTTAGTAAATACCGGGAGATATTAATACCAATAAATAAACATGTAAGTAGGTTATATTCTTTACAACTGAAAACTACTTTAGTTTAGTTCAGTTTCATTTAGTTAAGTTCAATTCGACTTAATTATATTTTATACGATACTTCAGTTCAGTTCAGGAAGTTACAGTTAATGAGGACTGAACTGAAGTGTAGTATAAATTATAACTAAGCAGAATTGAACTGAACTGAATTAAACTTAACAGAAGTAAATTTTTAGTTGAAGAGAACATAATCTTAGTTGTGATGGATTACTAAATAAGTAATATTTCAATAATTTTACTATGGCTAATGTATTGGCTAAAAGGCATGATGTTTTTTTTACCGCACTCTCAGACCATATCCAAAACTCTATGTTATTCATTCTCTACGTCATGTCATAATTTTAAACACTCCAACTCTCGAAGTAATTCTTTAATCTAATAGTTTTATAATCAGTTCTCTATATATAGATATAAATCACCCATTTCAAAAATCGAACTCGTTATGTAAGGTCCCGGTCTGGTCCGGACGTCAAGGAATATGCCGAACTTCCAAATACATCGATATATAAAAAATAATAGTTATTACATATAAGTTATAATTTGATAATAAACACACACATTTCGAAAATCGAACCCGTTATCTCTTGGGTACGGGCTGTCTCACCTTGCAACTCGACTACAACCGCTTTGACTCAACAATTGACACAAAAATTATTTTCTTTTCATAATTCCTTCAAACTTAAATTTTCATTTCATTCTCTTTTTGCATTTTGTTCAAACTTTATTCTTGATTTCATTTAAATGTAGTTAATTAATTTTAATAAAATTACATATTTTTTAATATATACTTATTATATAAAAATAAAAGTGAAATTACTTAAACCCATGAAAATTACAATACGGGGAATGAGAGTGGGGATGGAAGATTGTAACGCCCCGAGATCCGGGTTCAGACGTCAAGAATTGTGACGAACCAAAACAAGCACATTTATTTAAAAGTCGAAAATCATTATCCGTTACAACCCAAAATATTTAGAGTACTATTGCGGAAGCTAGATAAGACAAAATAACATATACTTTTTTTCCTAGCCAGCGGTAGAGCAGGTCAGCCTGTCTGGAAATCTACCCCGAGTTCACCCTCGTGCTCAAAATCTGGAAAAGGGATTATTGGAAAACAGAGAGCGTAAGTCACGGGGACTTAGTGAGATCAATCAGGCATGCATGAAATGTGCATATGGATGCAACAGTACAGTAAACCAACACACTCGCTGATCAGGCAGTTACAAACAGTGGGGAAGCCGGAAACAGTCAGTCAGTATCATAGCACATGAAAGGTGCCAGATTTACAGTACTAAATAGTAACTGTCTTGGGCTA